>JAYJMB010004704.1:0-12721 GCA_036873735.1 Pouteria campechiana | reverse complement strand
AGTTGCACCAAATACTATATCATCAACATATACTTGAACTATAAGAATATCCTTTGTTACATGCTTAATGAAGAGAGCAGTATCAACTTTGCCTCTTGAAAAGCCTTTCTCAATAAGAAATTTGCTTAGCCTTTCATACTAGGCTCTAGGAGCCTGTTTTAAACCATAGAGGGCTTTCTTAAGTTTGAATAGATGTTCTTGGTTATAAGGATCTTCAAACCTAGGTGGTTGTTTTACATAGACCTCTTCATTAATAAATCCTTTCAGAAATGCACTCTTGACATCCATCTGATATAATTTTAAATTCATAAAGGATGCAAATGTAAGAAGCATTCTAATGGTTTCAATCCTTTCAACAGGAGCATATGATTCTTCAAAATCAATGCTTTCCTTCTGATAATACCCATTTGCTACTAATCTTGCTTTATTTCTTACTATAATTCAAGATTCATCTAATTTCTTTCTAAAGACCCATTTAGTTCCTATAGTAAATTGATGAGTTAGTCTTGGAACAATAGTTGACACATTATTTCTTTTGAATTGGTCTAATTCTTCTTACATAGCTGAAATTCAGTTTTCATCTTCTAAAGCTTGTTGTATGCAAGTTTGTTCTATTTGTTAAATTAAAGCAAAATTGCCACATACTTGGTGATATGAAGATTTGGTTCTAACTTTGTCATATACATCACCAATTATCTGAATTTCAGGGTGATTATGCATAAATCTCTAATCTTTGGGAAAAATATCATTACCTTCATTGTTTACCTCAGTGGTGGGTGGTTCATTTTCTGTTTCTTCTTCATCCATCTGTGTTTCTGATTGAGAAGTTTCTCCTCCCTTGTCTTGTATTTTCATTTTCTCAACAAAGGTTGTTAGTTCACTTGTCTCATCATCAAAATCAATTAACCTCATAGAGGAGTTAGTATTTTTATTAAATTTTACATGAATAGATTCCTCTACAGTCTTACTTTTCAGATTATAGACTCTAAATGCTTTACTAACAATAGAATAACCAAGGAAGATGCGTTCATAAAATTTATTTTTAAATTTTTCTCAATTTTCTTTGCCATTGTTGAGAATAAAGCATTTAAACCCAAAAGCATGAAAATATGATATATTTGGTTTCTTGCCATAGTATAATTCAAATGGAGTTTTGTTGAGAATTGATCTAGCAAGATTCTATTAATAATAAAACATGTTATATTCATTGCTTCAGTCTAAAAATATTATGGGTGACTATATTCACTCAACATTATCCTTACCATCTCTTGCAAGGATCTATTTTTCCTTTCAGCTACTCTATTTTGTTGAGGTGTTCTTGGTGCAGATAAAGTTTGAAGAATTCCATTGTTTTCACATAAATCAGTGAATCTATAGTTTACAAACTCTCTACCATGATCACTTCTTATGGTTACTATATGAGACCTCTGTTCATTCTGTATACATTTGGAAAATACCTTGAAGAATGACAAAGCTTCATCTTTGGATGCTAGAAACATTACCTAGATAAATCTACTGAAGTCATCTACAATGACATATGCATAATGTTTCCCTCCAAGGCTTCTTGTTATTGTTGGACCAACTAAATCCATATATAGCAATTGAAGAGGTTTAGTTATGTATACTTCTTTTTTTGATTTGAATGATTCTTTTACCTACTTGCCTTTCATGCAAGCATCACAAAACTTATTATCAAATTTGAGTTTTGGTAAGCCAACAGCTAGATCTTTATTATATAATCTTTCAATCAGATTCTTGTTGACATGTCCTAGTCTTATATGCCACAACATGGGTTCATTTTCACTTATAACAAGACATTTGACTTGAATATCACATAAATCCACAAAATACACATTTTCATGTCTCTTTCCAAGTACTACAACTGAATTTATGCTATCTAAAATAGAACAAGGATGAGATTCAGACACAACTTTGTAACCATTGTCACAGAATTGACTTACACTCAAAAGGTTGTGTTTCAATCCTTCTACTAATAAAACATTTGAAATTGTAATAGTGGAGGCTGGTCAAGTTTACTAATTCCAACCATTCTAACTTTTCCATTATCCCCAAAGGTAACTATTCCTCCATTCTTATCTTTAAGTTCTGTGAATAACTCCCTTTCTCCTATCATGTGTCTTAAGCAACCACTATCAATGTACCACTTACTATTCTCTATGGCTCTCAAACATACCTGCAATAATAAATTTAAGTTGTAACTTTTAGTACCTATTTAGGAATAGGTCCAGGTGGGTTAGTAGTAGAGTATTTTAAAATCCATTACTTTTTAGGTGCTACTAAACTATTTTCTGGATATCTAGTTGCATTTACAAATTTAGCAATTGTCTTGGGAATCCAAATTTTATTTGGGTTCTGATTTTATTTTATGATTTTTCTTTCTCTGGTTTCCCATATCTTTCTTTGTTTTAAGTTTGAATAAGGTAGTAGTTAAGGTTCTTCTAAGAGCATAATTTTCTGCTTTAATTTGCTCAAGTTCTATATTAATATTTTGATTAGTTTTGAGCAATGTATTTTTTTATTTTAATTTAGAGCATTCATTAATTATTCTTTCAAGTTCTATTTAGTTTCTTTGTGTTTATTTTTTAATGTTTTGAAATCTGAATACAATTCTTCTAATAATTCCTCAATATCAGAAATTTCAGGTTTTGAGTTCAGCTTATCATTGTGAATCGCCATGAAGCTTATTCTTATATGATGTTCTTCTTGATCCTTTTCTTTGGAGCTGAGTGAGGTGAATTGAGCTTCATTTTCTTCTTCTACTTCACTCAATCTTTCTTGTATCATATTTTCTAGCATTTCCCATGCAACCATTGCTTTCTTTTTCTTTCCAAATTTCCTGTTATTAGAATTTTTTTTTATCAAAGTAAGAGTTATACCTTTTCTTCTTGTCTCCTTCATTTTTGTCTAATTCTAAGTAGTCAAACTTCATATGCCCAGGCTTGTTATAGTTGTAACAGATTAAGACTTCCTTTTTCTTGTCTTTGCTTTTGAAGTTTTTGGAGTTATTTCCAAATCTTCTCTTTTTGAACATGTTTTTAAATTTTTTTATTATCATTGCTATATCCTCATCATCTTTAGAGGTTGAGGCATTTTCTAAAGATTCTTTTTTTTATTCTGCTTGTAAGGCTATTATTTTCTTGCCTTTGACTTCATTTGGTGCTTTCTGCTTCATTAGTACTTCTTGGGTCACGAGTGATCCCATGAGTTCTTCTACTGTTACCTTCATTAGATCTTTTGCTTCTTGAATAGCAATCACTTTAGGCATCCAGTGTCTAGGGAGAGATCTCAAGATTTTCTTTACTAGCTTGGTCATATTTTTCTCCTAAGCTCTTTAGGTTGTTGGTGATTTTCTAAAATCTTCCAAACATTTCAAACATGATTTCTAATTCCTTCATGGAGAAGGCTTCATATTCTTGCACTAGAGAATTTATCTTAGTCTCCTTTACTTGGTTTGTACCTTCATGTGCTACCTTAAGTCTATCCCAGATTTTTTTAGTAAAATCACATGCAACAATTTTTTCAAACTCAGAGGAGGTTAAAGCATAATAGAGGTAGTTCTTTCCCTTAGCATCATGTTCTACTACTTATATATCCCCTGCAATGTATTTGTCTTCAGTGTTGGTAACATTCGTTCCATTTTTCACTACAAGCCACAACTGGTAATCTGTGGCAGTCAAAAAATTTTGCATTCTCATTTTCCAATACCCATAATTTGTTTCATCAAATAGAAGGGGTTTGGAAGTAGATTGTCCTTCAGTAGATGTATTATAGAACATACCAGCTATTTTGAATCTCTTCACAAGTTAGTATACAAGTAGTCAAGATTTAACTAGTGAAGCCTGCTCTGATACCACTTGTTGGTCCCTTATGAAATGGTAGCTTAAGATGGGAGCGTGAACTGACCTTTTAAAACTTTTGGTCCAAATCAGATGATTATGGTGCTGCAAGAATAAATAAAACAGATTGAACAATAAACAACACAAGATTTTTATAGTGGTTTGGCCCTTCCTAGGTTCCTATTCCACTTCTCTAAGTCAGTCTTCTATACTGAGCTTAGGTTCTACTAATATCTTGATCAACCTGATCAAATACACATTAGTTTTACAACAAGCTCACTAACTAACTTACTGGTTTTCCAAGCTAACCAGAAACTTTTACAACCTATTGGTTTTGCAAAGCTCACTAACAAACCTACACCTTTTCAACAAGTTCCCTACTTGCTTATCTCAATGCATAAACACCAAGCACATTGCTTGTGTTGCCAAACACTAAAATAAAGTCTATAGATTAATGCCTCTTACTTAGGCAGATTTGTACATAAATTCAGAATTCTAAGTGAAAGATTAAACAATAAGAGTAAAAGATTCAAACTCCTTGATTGAGTAGAGATTTGAACTTTGATAGCTCTAGCTGAGTTGTATCCGTTGGAGTTGAACTTTTGGAGGAAGATTTTGAATGCTCTTCATGTGATCAGCTAAGTTCAAAAAATATTCAATCAAGTTATTTTCTTCTGGTTCTAAATCTCTCTTTTATAGGTTAAGAGAGATTTTTCCTTTGCTGATCTTAGCAGACATTCAAACGTTCGAAAACCTGCTTGTTTACCTTATCTTTTGTTTGATATCCGACTTTGCTGCCTTCTGGTATTAGTCTGCTACTTTTGTCACTGACTTTTCCAAACATTCACTTTTTGTGTCAAGTGTTCTGAAGAGACGAGTGAATAGTTGGTGTCTTGACTTATTTTCTGAACTTATAATATCTTCAAAAAAGTGATCCGAAACCTATTCAAACATCTCTGAAGCATGACTTTACATCTCCAAAGCTTGGTTAACATCTCTGAAGATTGTTTGAATCTTTTCCGAAACTTGGCTTCAAGTTCTCCAAAGCATATGTGTTTACTCAGAAGCATAACTGATTATCTCCGAAGCTTGTTTTGTTATTTTTGAAGTTTCTTATAACTTGTCCGAAACATCCATGTCTTCTCTGAAGCTTTTCAACTCTCTACGAAGCATGCTGCAACTTGTCCAAAGCTTCTTTGTGCTTTTTCTGAAGCATTCTTGATAATTATGAAGCTCTTTTGATTATTTCTAAAAGGTGCTATGACTTGTTTGAAACAATCTTCATTATCTCTGAAGCGAACTGTAAGATCTCTGAAGCTTTGAAAAAGACTCCGAAGTATGCTTTAATATTTTCTGAAGTGTGCTTGTGACAAGTCCAAGGCTTGTTTTGAGAATTCTGAACTTATTTTGCACTTTTCTCTGAAGTGCGTTGTAATGATTTTTGAAGCTTATAAAGAGGATTCTGAAGTTTTCTTGAATATTTCCAAAGCTTAGTGTTTTTACTCATAGACTTGTCCAAAGCTTGCTAGTTATCTCTGAAGTTTCTTTGCATTCTTTCTGAAGTGAACTGCAACTAGTCTGAAGTTGCGTTATGCCTTATCCAAAGTTTGTTGAGACATTTTCGAAGTTCATTAGGTTATCTCCAAAGTCCATTGAGACAATTCCAAGCTTCTCTATAATGTCTCTAAGCTATGCTGCATCGATTCGGAAATAATATCTATTTTACTCCGAAGTTCATTAGGACATTTCCGAAGCAGTGTAAGAGTGATTCTGAAATTGCTTCTTTTAACTCCAAAGCATGTCTTCAATACATGAGAAATTCTATTTTCTTGAATTAAGTATATGTGAAGTTTATATACCTAATTTGAAAGAGGATTTACTTCATATCTTCCTTTTGTCATTATAAAGATTATTCTCAAGTTGAATGATTTAAACTTTTCTGTAGCATTCTTGAAAATAAGATGTTAGTACCTTAATGTTTCACTCATGCTTTTATTCATCATCAAAACATACTTGATTAAGAATCTTCGTCATCAAAATCAAGGTAGATAACATGGTTCAACACACTGTGAATTGGGATTAGTAAGACAGATTAGAAGACATATTTGTATGGTATGACTATATGTTGGGATTGGAATCCCTTTGTATATTGGTAGTTAATTGTAAATCATATTGTAACTATATGATTATAAATATTGTGATAGCATGATGTAGTTCCCTATAGTATTTATTACCATCATGGTATGATACAGATTCTGCGCTGTGGGAAGATTTGGTTAGTGAGTTAATTATGAGTTGAATTATATTCATTGAAATTGCAGTTCTATGTATGATTTAGAGTTATGAATATTGATAATTAGAAATTATGAGTTTGAATGTTTGTATATCAGTTTTGAAATGTTGATAATTTAGAGGAGACTCTACCCAATTTTTCGCAGAATTGTTCCATTTAAAATTATGGAATAGTGTATTTATAGGAAGACTTTTCTTAAGAAAAAGGGAAGTGGTAACGTCCTGTATAAGCCTAATAGAGCATAAGCTATCGGATGATCAAAATGCATAGGATGGGGGTACACGGCTTTACACTGGGATGTGATCCCCCCATTGAAAATATAATTCTTCACTTCACTTGTTTTTCTTTTGTCCCTTGTTTTCTTTTTCTATCATAGCGTACTCAAATTTCACACCCCCAAACTTATCTTCTTTTGCTTCATTCTTACATATAAACAACCATAAGCATAAAACATGTCTCTTCATAGGTATATATGGTTTTTCAGGTGAAATAGGTTTGAATAATGAGGCTAAACGAGAAAATTTGAATGGTGGTTTTTCACATGCTTTGCACATGCCATTCTTTCATAAAGATCAATGGGAACACTAAAGACATGATTGTACTAGGTTAGCTTGAAAGGCTCAAATTAATCAAAAAATGCCTAAATCACTTCCATGTAAACATTTTATCTAGGATTTCGCTTTGAAGGATACTAAAACAAGTTCTAACATACTTGTTGTAATCAAAATAAGTCAATGAGTTCACACTATTGTTAGCTAATTTGCATATACTTTGCATGATTATGACATCATGTGCATGAAACATTTTCACAATCATGAAGAAGGAACATTTTTATACAAGAATCAGTAGATCATAAGAAATGCCCATCCTTCTTCCTAAATTACTTTCAACACATTGGAACCAAATTACTCTTGGAAGCAAATCCTAATAGTCTTATTGTAAATCTCAGAATAACTGACTCACCAAACTCTACTACTCCCCAACACCTGAACCAAACATTGTCCTCAATGTGAAAATAAAACATAAGAACCATGGACTTCCTAGAATTTGTCAGACCACTCATCAATAGAAGCATCTTGGTGTTATTTCATCTATAAAACATGATCAAGTGCATTACACAAGCCCCCAAACTTCACACAACTCTAAGCATAGGCATCCACACATAGTACAACACAACTATTAGCTTGAATATCAACACAACATTGCTCAAGAGATGAATCAAATATGTAATAAGCAACAAGAGAAACACCTTCTCATCATAAAATCCCATCTCCTTCTATTGAAAATAACAAGAACAAAATAAGAAGAATATATTAAAGTAGAAAGATTGGATTTCACCATGTATTCTTCAAGCTACAAGTGTGATTGCGAACCCAACTTGGAACAATGGCTCGGAGAAAAAGAAGTGGATGTGAATTGAGGGAGTGAGAGAGATGAAGAACCAATGCACTAGGGAGAATGATAGAGTAAAGAGGGTTGTGGAATGGACGGATTTAAAGTGGGGAAGAAAGGTATGGAGTGTGGAGAGGCAAGGAACAAAGTGTGGTGTTGGGAATGGAGAGAAGGGAAGTGAGCGACGGTGCATAAATAAGAGGTGAGGAAGGGTGTCCAGCACTGCAGCCACTGCTCGTTGCCTCCTTTGCAATTTTTTTTAACTTACCTCGGCGCTGGCGGTGCCATTCTCTGACTACTTTTGCCTCCCCTCTCCTCTTGCACCTTGTGATGATATGTGGCCTTAACACTTCATATGCTTCGTTCTTCTTCTTCCAGACTTTGTTGAATCACCTTGTTTTGCTTCACAACTCCAACATTTACATCATGTGAACCCACTTTAAATCCTCACTAGTTTTGTTTCTAATTCACTTGCATCAAGTCTTTAACCTATCATGAATCACAGACGAACAAATTATTCCTTGCAATTAAGAAAAATTCAAAGTATAACTTAAGCAAACTACTCTAATGCTAACCTATTACTAAAACAACAAATCAACGTTTCCTAATAATTAAAATTAACATAAAGAAAATAAAAGCTCAAAAATTGGGTTACTTCCCAAAAAGTGCTTTATTTAACATCTAGGTAAGATGACCTCCCTTTTTCAAGGATTTTTAAGATTGCAGACTTCGTTCATTGGCAATTGCAAGCCATTTCTAACATGTTGCTTCACTTAGTGCTCGTTGAATTTGAAAGTGCAACCATCTTTTAGATTCTTTAGCTCAATAGCTTTATATAGAAACACCTGATTGACTATGAACGGACTAACCCAGCTAGATTATAGTTTTCCTAGAAACAAATGTAGAACCAGGCTCAATGTGCCACTTGCGAATGAATTCATCATGATGCTTCTTCATTCAATCCTTGTAAATCTTTGCATTCTCATACGCCTTGTTACTCAGCTCTTCTAATTCATTGAGCTACAATTCCCTCTACTCTCTGCCTTTTCCAAATCAAAGTTCAAATTTTTAATTGCCCAATATGCTTTGTGTTTGAGCTCAACTGGTAAGTGGCAAGCTTTCCCAAAAACAAGTCTACAGGGACTCATTCCGATTGGGGTTTTGAAGGTGGTTCTATAAGCTCACAATGCATCATTTAACTTCATTGCCCAATCTTTTCTTGCAGTGTTTACTGTCCTTTCCAAAATTGCCTTAATTTGCCTATTACTAACTTCCACTTGGCCCGATGTTTGAGGATGATAAGGAGTTGCAACTCGATGTGTAATGTTGTACTTTCTAAGCAGAGTTGCAAAAACCTTATTATAAAAGTGAGTTCCCTTATCACTAATGATGGCTATTGGAGTGCCAAAATTGGAAAAAATTCTATCTTTCAAAAATCTTGGCACCATGTTAGCATCATTAGTTTTAGTGGTAATCACCTCAATCCATTTAGAAGCATAATCCACAGCAAGCAAGATGTACAGGTTACCATTCGATGGGGGAAATGGTCCCATAAAATCAATCCCCCACACATTGAATAATTCAACCACTGAATTACCTATTACTGGCATCTCATCTCGATTTCTGATATTCCTTGTTCACTGACACCTATCATACATCACATACAAGGCATGAGCATCCTTAAATATAGTTGGCCAATAGAAACTAGATTGAAAAATCTTTAAATCAGTTTTCTTCCCTCCAAAATGCCCTCCACAACTGAATGTATGGTAAAGTCTCAGTGGCCTTTGTTGTTCCTCTTCTGGCACACAACATCTGATAATTTGGTCTAGACATAGTTTGAAAAGGATTGGATCTTCTCAAAAATAATGCCTTGCCATAGACATTAACTTCTTCTATCCCTGTGAATTTAATAAAGGATTAAAGATTTCCATAACTAAGTAATTCACAATATTAGCATACCAAGGTTCACTTCCCTTTACAAAAAATAATTGTTCATCAGGAAAGATCTCATTGATGGGGATGTTCTCTTTGCTTTTCTCTTGATCAAAATTAGCCCCTTCCACCAACCTAGATAACTGATCTGTTACAACATTTTCACAGCCTTTCTTGTCCTTGATTGTCAGGTCAAACTCTTGCAACAATAAGATCCACCTGAGGGCTTGGCATCTTTTTTTGTGAGAAAGTATCTCAATGTAGCATGATCAGAATGGACAATTACCTTTGAGCTAATTAAATAAGAACAAAATTTTTCCAAAGAAAACACAATTGCAAGTAATTCTTTTTTAGTAGTGTAATAGTTCAATTATGCTTCATTTAAAGTTCTACTTACATAATGAATCGCATGAGGTAATTTGTCTACTCTTTGTCCTAAAATAGCTCCTATAGCAAAATCTGATGCATCATACATGAGTTCAAAAGGAATGGACCAATTAGGCACTAGTAAAATTAGGGCTGACGTTAACTTTTCTTTCAAGGTATTAAAAGCAACAAGACATTCCTCATCAAAACAAAAGGTTACATCCTTAGCTAACAAGTTACAGAATGGTCAAAATCCTTTATGAAGCGTCTGCAAAATCCTACATGGCCAAAAAAGCTCCTAATTCCCTTAACTGAATTTGGGGGAGGTAATTTGGCAATCAATTCAATTTTTGACTTATCCACTTCAATGGCTTTACTAGAAATAATGTGGCCCAACACAATTTCCTGTTTGACTAAGAAATCACACTTCTCCCAACGCAATGTCAAATTCATCTCAATGCATCTTTTAAGTACCAATCTCAAGTTATTAAGGTAGTCATCAAATGAATCTCCCAAAATAGAAAAATCATTCATAAACACCTCAATGAACCTTTCAATCATGTCAGAAAAATTGGACATCATACACCTTTGGAAGGTTGCAAAAGCATTGCACAAACTGAAAGGCATCTTCGAATAGGCAAATGTACCAAATGGGCAAGTGAAAGTAGTCTTTTCCTGGTCGTGTGGAGCAATGAGAACCTAATTATAACCTAAAAAATTATTCAAAAAATAATAGTAGGCATGACCTACTAATCTTTCAAGCATTTGATCAATGAATGGGAGAGTAAAATGGTCCTTTCTTGTGGCTGCATTGAGCTTCCTATAATCAATGACATTCGCCAACCTGTAGTCATTCTCATGGGCAATAATTCATTATTATCATTTTTAACTACAGAGAGACTAGATTTCTTTGGCACAACATGTACTAGACTTACCCATTTGCTATCAGATTGGGTAGATAATACCTACATCCAATAGTTTGATAACCTCAGCTCTAACAACCTCCTTCATGTGTGGGTACAATCTCCTCTGTGCATCTATGAAAAGCTTTGCATCCTCTTCCAAAAGTATTTTATACATGCACACAGTAAGGCTAATCCCCTTGATATCTGCCAAGGTCCAACCTATAGCCTCCTTGTGCTCTCTCAACACAATCAATAACCTACATTCCTCATCCATAGACAAGTCAAAAGCAATTATAACTGGAAAAGAGTTGTTTTTACCAAGAAATGCATATTTCAAACTCTTAGGTAATTGCTTCAAATCTAATGATGGTGGTGTGACTTTTGCATGTTCCACTTCTGGGCTGCCTTGTTTAAGCTCTTCTTGGTGTGTTTCCTAAAGTTCCACTTGCTTTGCACTATCAAGTATTTCCTTCAATTGCATTACTTCTTTATCCTTCACTAATCCATCCACAATGAGGACCAATTCCAATGTATCGTTTGCTTCTTATTGCACAAAATAGATAGAACAAGTGAGTCTAAATTGTCAACTTCAAAACAACCACTAGGATCAATTGGTAGTGAAAGGGAATTATAAATAGAAAATTCCACTGTCTCATCTAAGACAGTCATTTTCAACTTTCCATTTTGTATATCAATAATTGTCTTAGTTGTAGCCATGAATGGGCATCCTAGAAGAATGGGTACTTCTTTCTCTGGAATCATTTGCCTTTCCATATCAAGTACCACAAAATCAACTAGAATAATCAATTTATCTATCTACACAAGAATATCCTCTAGCATGCCTCTAGGATATTTCTCTGATCTATCTGCAAGCTGAAGAGGCATTATAGTAGGTTTTAATTCTCCCATACCAAGCTGTAAATAAATAATTACTTTCTCATAAGGCTCATACTTACGCTTCCTTGTACTTAGTTCTTTAAAAAATTTAGCATAAGCAGGCATATTTTTAATCATGTCAACTAAAGGAAAGTTTACATTCACTGTAGAAAGAATCTCATAAATCTCAAAAAATGACTTATCGAATTTGGTCTGCTTTAACCTTCTTAGAAAAGGAACTGGAGGGTCAGAAGGTCGGGGTGCTTGTAATTGATTGGTGGGTCAACTGTTGGAAACACTGCCTTTCTTGCTTGCACATCTTCCTTTGCCTTTATTGCTTCCTTGTCACTTCCTACATATACAAGTGAATCATCAGTTTCTTTGCAAACTTTATCATCAATTACCTTTCCACTTCTCAATGTAATGAATCTTTTTGCTTGGTCTATTTGACTAAACAACTCTGCATTTGTGTGGCTTTGAACAACTTCTACAATTTGCCCCAACTAAGTCTTTATCATCTTCATGGATGCCTCTATACTCTGGACTCTTGTTTCAATATTTTGAAATTTAGTTTCTTCCTTCTGAAACTGAGTGTGGGTTCCTTGGATAAAAATTTACAATGTTTCTTCAAGAGTAGGTTTCATTAATTAAAAACACATTCTAAATTGAATCTGAGTCAAATTATTATTCCATGAAAAATTTGGATGACTTCTCCCACCAAGATATGGATCATCAAGTGATAGTTGGTTGTAGAAATTCATTGTGTTGGCTTGACCGGAAGTTCAATTCTACTTAGAGGGACAAGCATTGTATGAGTGACAAGAAATATCACATATAGAGCATACCTTAGCAGGATTTGGTTGTTTTTGGTCTATCACCATGGAGCACAACGTTTTCATTTGCTTAACAAGCTCAAACATCTACATAGAAAGCTCAATGTTAGAATTCAATTCATGCATTCCTCTAGACTTACCTCTAACACTCATCTGTTATGCATTGGCACCAAGCATCTCATACATATCTGATGAGAATGCAAAATGTCATATTTTATTCTCCTAATACTTCATCTTTTGCACACATTTGATTCCTAAATATAC
>JAYJMB010004703.1:0-12723 GCA_036873735.1 Pouteria campechiana | reverse complement strand
AAGTCAACATCCACCATCAGAATCTCATAACTGATCATTGATACAATTATAAATCAATTCACACTTTGAATATTCACTGTTGGAATTATTTTTCCTATCTCTCCTTCAATATAGTTAATTAGAAACACGTGATCCAATTAACCCTAACTACTAAATAACCTAAAAAATGCGCTAGAGATTTAATTTAATAGCAGCCTTAAGATCTGTAGAGATTAATGAAGTCAAACAACACAAGCACACGTGGTTGCATTTAATTTAATCAAACATTCTTCCCAAGATTTAATAATCTCTGACACAGTAAATTATTAAACCCTAGTTGCTTTGTAGATTAGAGGAATCAAACAATTATGGATTTAATATCTAATCTAGTAATAAATTGTAATGAATAATAAACTAGTAGGCCTCCTAGCAATTAAACATGACAATCGTAATCATGAATCAAAGAAGAACATTCAATACTCAAAGTATAAATTAAACAATTAAATCAAATTAGATCTCAAAGTATATTGATTCTAAGGCTTTTGTCTCCTTAAACCAAGAATAAAAGTTTAACCATGCAGGGCCATTAAATCATAAATAAAATAAAATAGAAGAGAGAAGAAGAAGATTCTTTGTCAAAAGCTGCCAAAAAGTACTCTTTAAAATCCCTAGCAAAAGAACCCTCAAAAATCCTAGGAAACTACTATCTATAAAGAGTCAAAAATACGCAAAATATGCAAAATCTGCAGGTTTCAAAAAATATTGGCCGGAGTAGGGTGCCACCTTGCTGCCTTTGGTGAGATGGTGTGTGAAGTGGGTTTGCACCGGCGGCGCTAGATGGGCACTGGCGGCGTTGACCTGCTGCCTTCGGTGCTTTGCTCCTTATTGCTTCTCCTCTGCACTTCATCCTAACTTTGGCATTCTTCCTATATTTTCCCTTGATGTAGTCCTTATCTCTCAAAGCTCCCAACATAAAAGTTATAGAAATTTTTCTTTTGTTTCTAGAACATCTTTAATCACCTCAATCGGAGATCGGATGAGAGAGTTATGATTAAAATATGACATGATGCTAAATTTGTCAAAAATCCTTCATTTGACTTCTTTTTGCATTTAACCACTCCAATTGTCTCCTAAATCAAAATATAAGAATAATTAGTGTATATAAGAGTCAAATGAGTGTAAAAGATTAAGTAATATGGGAATAAAATATGATATTTTGCATTCTCATCAAAGTCCCCCATACTTAAATTTTGCTCATCCTTGAGCAAAACTCAAATTCGCTCTCCCCCAAAAAATTATCAAGGTTGCAATTATCATAAATGAAGAATAACAAAAAAATCTTCAAAACTCATAATATATTATGAAAAAATCATTATTACACAACCTATAGTCATTCAGTAAGCATTCTCTCTCGAAGGTGGATTAAACTAAATAAGTAGAACCCTCACAAAATAAACACTCTACTCTTAGGTAATTGAAGGGTATATGTTTCACCCAAATTTGTTCCAATGGAAATGATCTACCATAAGCTTGCATATCTTCTCATTCTCCATCACTAGGATCACATGTATATCATGAATCATAAGGAATTTTCATGGGTTGTAATGGGGTTTAGGGTAAAGGTGAAAAATATTTGGAGATATAGCTCAAAAGCCATTGAAACTAATGAAGCACAAATAAATCAACTCAAGCTCAAGTATATATGACATGAACAATCACTTGTTTTCTTCAACATCTTTCATTTTTGAATACATGATGTATAAACATACCCCTTCCCTTGGAATTTTGATAGTAACTTTTTTTTCTTTTCTCTTTTTCTTTCACTTTGACATTTTTTTATTTTAAGAACAACAACATGTTCTGTTTACCAATCATACCCATTCCACAAAATTTGATACCCCCACACTTTATTTCTTGCACACCCATACATATCACAATGATAACCCATGATCCACTAGTGCTATGGCTTGGGTAGGTTCACAATAAAAGTCTATAAAGCTCAAAGGGGCTCAACAAGAGGCAAAATTAATCACAAGGTAGGCTATTTGGCTCATGTAGTTCATAATAAAGAGAGCCTTAATCATGTTCATGCATGAATGTATTAATGTGATCTCAAAGAGAATCAAGGCAAGTTCTAGAGAAACAAATTCATGGAAGAATATCTCTCATGAAGTAAAAGGGTGAGACTGATGTGAATGTGTAAATCAAAAGGCTCAAAATCTCCCCAGCTTTTGTCTATGAAATTTAGTCATCACCATTATCGAGGAAAATAACTAAATTGAGCAATTGCAAATTGGAAGATTACCTAATCAATCATTTTATGAATTTATTCAAGCTCAGTTGAATCTTGCTCATGACATACTCAACCTCAAATCATCAGATACCACCAAAACAAAAGGTAAAATTGACTCTTTCTCATTTTTTTTTATAAAAGTAAACACAAACACAAAAACACAAAAACTTACATTGTCCCCAATGTAAGGTCAAATGCAAAGAAGATGCAAAAATAACCATAAAAGAAATGCAAAAATAAGAAGGAAATAAGAAAAAGAAACACAAACTTCCTTTGGGTTACCTCCTTGGTAGCGCTTTTGTTTATAGTCGTTGGCTTGACTCTCTGCATCTTTCTTTAATCTGGAGCAACTGCAAACTAGAAATAACAAAGCATGCACGTAGATGGGTCAATTTCTTTAATATCTTTCATTATCCAGCCGATAGCCCTCTTATGCTTCTTCAAAACCTGCACAAGCCTTTCTTCTTGTAATTCACTGAGTTTATTGGACATGATCATAGGCAAGGTTTCTCCATCTTCAAGGAACACATACTTGAAGTGACTGGGAAGAGGCTTTAAATCTGGAGCAGATGCCTGCAAAATAAATCTCTTGTTAGAAACTAGTAACTCAATGTAAGGATCATTACCTAATTCTAATAACTTCAAAAAGTCATCAAATGCTGCACCAGTTTCCTGCAAATCAGTACTCAAAGGTAACAACTTATTCTCTTTCTCAAGATGTTTACTAATGACAACTTCCAATTCACCTTTTCCATCAAGTTCAAAAACTTCCTATACACAAGAATCAATCACATCAATGGAGTAAACAGGATCATCATAATCAGAATATTTCATGGCATCATAAATGTAAAACTTGATAATTTCGCCATCAAATTCCATGGTATGTGTGCCATTATGAACATCTATCTTAGTCTTGGATGTCTATAGGAATGGCCTTCCTAATAGAATAGAAGCAGTTTGATTACCATTCTCCATATCTAGCACATAAAAATCAGCAGGAAAGATTAAATCATTGACTTGCATAAGAACATCCTCAACTACACCTTTTGGATATGCATTAGATCTATCAGCTAATTGAATTACAACACCAGTGTTATTCAAAGGTCCAAGTTTCAAAGAAGCATACAAAGAATAGGGCATAACATTAATGGAGGCTCCTAAATCTAACATGGCCTTTTCAAGTCTAGTGTTACCTATCATCCAAGGATAGTAAACATACCTGGATCTTTGCACTTTGTAGGGAGTTTTCTTTTAATGATTGCAGAAATATTCTCCCCTACTCTCACCATCTCAAATCCCTTGATTTTCTATTTTCTCTTTGTTGTACACAATTCTTTCAGAAATATTTACCTCACATTTACGAAAAGTCTAATAGAAATCCTTATAGCTATTAATTTTGTGAGATTCTTCTAAATCCTGAGGAAAAGGAGGTACTGGTTTATATTCAAAAAGAGGTGGAAATTTACGTTGAATCACTTCATTGTCCTCAAGAAGGTCCTTGTTTGCAACAATGCTTTTCCCTTTTTCTTGCTTTGTTCGTGTAGGATTTGCTTTTGTTGGAATCTCAACCTCCTTACCACTTCTCAAAACAATTGCACCCACTTTCTCTTTTGGATTTACCACTATTTGAGAAGGGAATTTTTCTTAATTTTGTGTCTCTAGCCGATTGATTGTGGCAGCTATCTGACTTACCTGATTCTCTAAATTCTGAATGCTAGGCTTTGTCTCTTGTTGAAATTGCAAAGTGTTAGTGGAAAGAGACTTAAAAATATCTTCTAACGACATACCAGAGTTAGAATTTTGTCCTTATAGTTGTTTGGGTGAGTATTGTTGCTGATACTACTGAAAATTTGGGCGATTTTGAGCAAGAGGCTGATTTACTTGTGGGTTCTCATAGCTGAAATTAGGATGATCCATCCATCCTGGGTTGTATGTATTTGAATAGGGATCGTACTTCCTTTATGGTTGTCCAGAAAAACCACCCATTACGTTCACTTGCTCAATAGGTTCCTCTTGAAGAGTTGGGCATGCATCAGTTGGATGTCCTACTATTGAACAAATTTCACAAGCTTTTGCTGTGTGCATATTTCCTACAGCCAATTGACAAATAAGAGAAATTAGACCTGCAATTTGTTATTCAAGGAATGAAACACTTACCTCATTGATAGGCTTGGATAGAGAATCAAGCCTATTACCAAATTGTTGTGAGTTGGCTGCCATGTTTGCAATCAAGTTCCTTGCAGCTTTAGGAGTTTTATCCACCAAAGCTCCTCTGCTAGCAGCATCAATCATGCTCCTTTTAGTGGTTAGAAGATCCTCATAGAAATACTGGATGAGTAGCTACTCACTAATCTGATGAAGGGAGCAACATGCACATAATTTCTTGGAATGCTCCTAATATTCATATAGGGATTCTCCACTATGCTGTCTCACACCACAAATTTCCTTCCTAATGTTGGCCGCCCTTGAAGCTGGAAAATATTTCTCCAAAAACAACCTCTTCATCTCATTCCATGTTGTGATGCTTCGAGATGGTAAATAGTAAAGCCAATCCTTAGCTAAATCCTTCAAAAATAATGGAAAGGCTCTCAGTTTGATTTGCTCTTTAGTCACCCCTATCGATTTCATACTTGTGCACACTACATGAAATTCCTTTAGATGCTTGTTAGGATCTTCACCTGCAAGACCATGGAAAGTGGGCAAGAGATGAATTAGTCTAGATTTTAATTCAAAATTAATATTAGCATCTAAAGTAGGAAAAGTACTACATAAGGGTTGTTGATCCCAATCAGGTGTGGCAAGCTCTTTCAAAGTTCGAGTTCCAACCATGATTTCCTCCTTTCTAGAAATCCTCTGAGCTTCACTCTTTAACTTATGCAAAGTTCTTTCAATTTCTACTTCGCACTGCAAATTACCTTGATTAGAAGATCGAGTTGCAGTCATAAATAATCAAGAAAAATCTAATAAATCCAAAAAAAAATTTAAAAATAAAAAAATCACAAAAGCACAAAAATCAACTAGAATGCATCCCCGGCAATGGCGCCAAAAATCTGGTGTGCTATCGTAGGCAACTAAATTTAGAATCTTATGCCAATTAAATTACCTATAGTAGTGTGAATAAGGGTCGATTCCACGAGGAGTATCTAGCTTAGTTTTATGCAATGTGAATAAGAAGGGGGGGGGTTTAATGTAAGGAAGACAGTGTTATAAAAGAAATCTATCAGAGAAGAAAACCTTAGTTCAAGTTAACATCCACCATTAGAATCTCATAATTGATCATTGATATAATTATAAATCAATTCACACTTTGAATATTCACTGTTGGAATTATTTTTCCTATCTCTCCTTCAATTTAGTCAAATATTCTTCCTAAGATTTAATAATCCCTAACGCAGTAAATTATTAAACCCTAGTTGCTTCGCAGATTAGAGGGATCAAATAATTATGGATTTAATATCTAATCTAGTAATAGATTTCAATAAATAATAAACTAGTAGGCCTCCTAGCAAATAAACATGACAATCATAATCATGAATCAAAGAAGAACATTCAATACTCAAAGTATAAATTAAACAATTAAATCAAATTAGATCTCATAGTATATTGATTCTGAGGCTTCTGTCTCCTTGAACCAAGAATAAAAATTTAGCCATGCAGGGCCATTAAATCACAAATAAAATAAAATAGAAGATAAAAAAGAAGAAGATTCTCTGTCAAAAGCCACCAAAAAGTCCTTCTCAAAAACCCTAGCAAAAGAACCCTAAAAAATCCTTGGAAACTGCTATTTATAGAGAGTAAAAAATACACAAAATATGCAAAATTTGCAGGTTTCGAAAAATATTGGCCAGAGTCGGGTACTTTCGGTGACACCTAGCTGCCTTCGGTGGGATGGTGTGTGAAGTGGGTTAGCGCCAGCAACACCGATCTACTGCCTCTAGTGCTTTGCTCCTTGTTGCTTCTCCTCTGCACTTCATCCTGGGTTTGGCATTCTTCCTGTATTTGCTCTTGATTTAGTCCTTATCTCTTAAAACTCCCAACATAAAAGTTGTAGAACTTTTTATGTGTTTCCAGTACATCTTTAATCATCTCATCTCAATCAGAGGTCGGATGAGTGAGTTATGCCCAAAATACTAAGTGGTGCTGAAATTATCCAAAATCATTCAATTGACTTCTTTTTACACTTAACCACTCCAATTGTCTCCTAAATTAAATATAAGAATAATGAGTGAATATAGGAGTCAAATGAGTGTAAAAGATTAAGTATTAAGAGGATAAAATATGATATTTTGTATTCTCATCATAAGGATTAAAACCTGTTATTATTAATGAAACCGACTACTAAGATACAAATTAAATTATTATATGCGAACTGAATCTACAAGAATCAAATCTATCTTATATGCAATCAACAACTAGCTTGATGCTATCTTTAAAACTCATGCATATCATTAACTAAGGTATAACTAGAACTTTGAAATGAACTAACTAACTATGGATCAGAATTCAACAAATATGAATAACAATCATCTAAGGATTAATCTAATGCTATAATAATCAAACAAACGCAAATTAAACAACTAAAAATTTTAGAAACTTGGGTTGTTTCCCAAGAAGTGCTATATTTAACATCTAGGTGAGATGACTTCTCTTTTCGTGATCTATTAAGATTAAGGACTTCATTTAATGGCGATGCTAAGCCATTTTTGACATATTACTTCACCTTGTGTCCATTGACTTTGAAAATGCTACCATCTTTTAGATTCTTCGGCTCGACGGCTCCATGTAGAAACCCCTGATTGACTAAGAATGGATCGACCCAGTGAGATTGCAATTTTCCTAGAAATAAATGCAAATGTGAGTCATAAAGTAAAACTTCCATTCTAGGCTCAATGCATCATTTGCGAATGAATCCATCATGATACTTCTTTGTCCGTTCCTTGTAAATCTTAGCATTCTCATATGCCTTGTCTCTCAGCTCTTCCAATTCATTGAGCTGCAACTTCCTTTCCTCTCCTACCTTTTGCAAATCAAAATTTAGATTTTTGATTGCCAATTATGCTTTATGCTCCAGCTCAACTGGTAAATGACAGGCTTTCCCAAAAATAACTCTATAAGGACTCATTCCGATTAGGGTTTTGAAGGCGGTTCTATAAGCCCACTCTGCATCATTCAACTTCATGGCCCAATCCTTTCTTGCAGTATTTTTTGTCCTCTCCAAGATTGCTTTAATTTAACAATTGCTAACTTCAACTTGCCCAAATGTCTGTGGATGATAAGGAGTTGCAACTTGGTGTGTAATATTGTACTTTTGAAGTAGAGTCGCAAAGACCTTATTGCAAAAGTGAGTTCCCTTATCACTAATAATGGCCCTTGGAGTGCCAAACCTAGAAAAGATCCTGTCTTTAAAAAATCTTAGCACTACATTAGCATCATTAGTCTAGTGGCCATCGCCTCAATCCACTTAGAAACGTAATCCACAGTGAGCAAAATGTACAAGTTACCATTTGATGGGGGAAATGGTCCCATGAAATCAATCCCCCCCACATCAAATAATTCAACTACAAGATTACCTATAAGCGCCATCTCATCTCGCTTTCCAATGTTCCTAGTTCGTTGACACCTGTCACACATAGCGCAAAAGGCAGGAGCATCCTTAAAGATAGTTGGCCAATAGAAACCCGACTGAAAAATCTTTAAAGGAATTTTCTTCCCTCCAAAATGCCCTCCATAGCTGAATGTATGACAATGTCTTAGTATGCTTTGTTGCTCCTCTTCTGGCACACATCGCCTGATAATGTGGTCTAGACATAGCTTAAAAAGGATTGGATCTTCCCAAAAATAGTGCTTTGCCATAGATAGCAACTTCTTCCGTTCTTGAGAATTCAACATAGGATTAAACACTCCTTTTATTAAATAATTCATAATAACAGCATACCGAGGTTCACTTCCCTTTACAAAGAAAAATTGTTCATCAAGAAAGATCTCATCAATGGGAATGCTCTTCGTGCCTCTCTATTGCTCAAAATCGGTCCCTTCCACCAATCTAGATAAGTTATCTACCACCGCATTCTCATAGCCTTTTTTGTCCTTGATTGTCAGGTCAAATTTATGTAACAATAAGATCCACCTGATCAACCTGGGCTTGGCATCCTTGTTTGTAAGCAAGTATCTCAAAGTAGCATGATCAGAATAAACAATTACTTTTGAACTAATCAAGTAAGAAAGAAATATTTCCAAGGCAAACACAATTGCAAGTAATTCTTTTTCAGTGGTGGAATAATTCAATTGTACTTCATTCAGAGTTCTACTTGCATAATGAATCACATGGGGTAATTTGTTTACCTTTTGTCCTAAAACAACACTGATAGCAAAATCTGATGCATCACACATGAGCTCAAATGGGATGGATCAATCAGGCATTGCTAAGATTGGAGCTAAAGTCAAATATTCTTTCAAGGTATTAAAGGCACAAAGGCATTCTTCATCAAAATAGAATGGTGCATCCTTAGCTAACAGGTTACAGAGCGATCTAGAAATTTTTGAGAAATTCTTTATAAAATGTCTATAAAACCCTGCATGGCCAAGAAAGCTTCTAACTCCCTTAACTGAATTTGGGGGAGGTAGCTTGGCAATCACTTCAATTTTTGTCTTGTACACTTCAATACCTTTACTAGAAATAATGTGGCCAAGCACAATTCCCTATTTGACTAAGAAATGACACTTCTCCCAATACCAATCTCAAGTTATTAAGGAAATCATCAAATGAACCTCCAAAAATAAAAAAATCATCTATGAATACCTCAATGAACCTTTCAATCATGTCAGAAAAGATGGATATCATGCACCTTTGAAAGGTTGTAGGAGCATTGCACAAACTGAAAGGCATCCTCCGATAAGCAAACATTCCAAGCGAGTAGGTGATGGTAGTATTTTCTTGATTTTTTGGAGCTATGGGAACTTGATTGTAACCTGAAAAACCATCCAAAAAATAATAATAAGCATGATCTGCCAATCTTTCAAGCATTTGATCAATGAAGGATAGAGGAAAATGGTCCTTTCTTGTGGCTGCATTCAGTTTCCTGTAATCAATGCACATTTGCTACCCTATAGTTATTCTCATAGGAACCAATTCATCATTGTCATTCTTAATAATAGAGAGACAATATTTCTTGGGCACAACATATACTAGACTTACTCATTTGCTGTCAAAGATTGGGTAGATAATACCTGCATCTAATAGCTTGATAACCTCAGGTCTAATAGCCTCCTTCATGTGCTGGTTTAGTCTCCTTTGTGCATCTCCGAAAGGCTTAGCATCCTCCTGCAGAACTATTTTATGCATTCACACGATGGGGCTAATTCCATTGATATCTATTAATGTCTAACCTATAGCCCCTTTATGCTCTCTCAACACCATCAATAACTTGCATTCCTCATCCATAAAAAAGTCAGAAGCAATTATAACTGCTAAAGTATTATTTTCACCAAAAAATATATATTTCAAACTTTCAGGCAATTGCTTCAAATCTAATAGTGGTGGTGTGGCTATTGCATGTTCCAATTCTAGGTTGGCTTGTTTAAGCTCTTCTTGAGAGATGTCCTTAACCTCCACTTGCTCTGCATTATTAAGTGTTTCCTTCAACTGCATCACCTCTTCATCTTCTTTCAATCCCTCCACAGTGAGCACTAATTTTAACTCGTCATTTGTTTCCTGTTGCACAAAAGGAGAGAGAATAAGTGAGTCTAATTCGTCTACTTGAAAATAACCACTAGGATCAGAAGGCAATGAAAGAGGACTATAAACTGAAAATTCAACTGTTTCATCTAAGACAATCATTTTTAACTTCCCATTCTGTACATTAATGATTGTCTTAGTTATAGTCATGAATGGTCATCCCAGAAGAATGGGTACTTCTCTCTCTAGAATCAATTGCCTTTCCATGTCAAAAACTACAAAATCAGCAGGAATAATCAGTTTATCTATCTGCGTAATTATATCCTCTACAATACCTCTAGGATATTTCACGGATTGGTCAACAAGCTAAAGAGACATTATAGTGGGTTTCAATTCTCCCAAACTAAGATGTACATAAATAGAATAAGTCATCAAATTTATGCTAGCTCTAAGATCTAGCATTACTTTCGCCTTATTTGTTCCTACTACAGTAATGGAGATATTGAAACTACTTGGATCCTTTAGTTTTAGGGGCAGATTTGTTTACAATATTGCACTAGCTACTTTTGATACAATTCCCTTCTCATGAGGCTCATACTTACGCTTTCTTGCACTTAGTTCCTTCAAAAATTTAGCGTAAGCAGGCATATTTTTGATCATGTCAAGCAAAGGTAAGTTCACATTTACTTTAGAAATAATATCATAAATGTCAAAAATGACTTATAAAAACTTGCTCTGCTTCAACCTTCCTGGGCATGGTACTGGAGGATCATCAGGTGGGGGTGCTTTGTAGTTGACTAGAGGGTCAACTATTGAAAACACAACCTTCTTTGAGTGCACTTTCTCCTCCGCCTTTGTTTTTCCCTTGTCAATTCCTCCAGTAGCAATTGAATCTTCAGTTTCCTTGCAAAATTTGTTGTCAATTTCCTTACCACTTCTCAGTGTAGTGACCCCCTTTGCTTGCTAAAGCTGGCTGGGCAATTTTCCTGGTGTGTGGCTTTGCATGGCTTCCACAATTTGTCCCAACTGTGTCTCCATCTTCTTCATGGATGCCTCCATGTTATGGAATTTGGAGTCAATATTTTGGAACTTTGTGGCATTGTTCTGGAACTAAGTCTGAGTTTCTTGAAAGAAACTCTACATGGTTTCTTTAAGACTAGGCTTCTTTGGTTATGGTGGTTGATGTTCCAGCTTGGTTTTGATTTTGGTCATTGTTTCAAGAAAAGTTAGGATGATTTCTCCAACCAGGATTATATGAATTTGAGTACGGATCATTCCTTGGTCGTTGGTTATAGAAATTTATTGCATTTGCTAGTTTTGCATCACCTATAAAATCATCATGTGAAGGATAAACATTAGATGAGTGGCCTGAATTCCCACAAAAAGAACAAACCTCTATTGGGGCAAGTTGTGGTTGTTTCATCTTCACTATCATTAAGCACATCGCCTTCATTTGCTTTGCTATCTCCACCATCTGCATGGATAGATCTGTGTTAGAGTTTACTTCATAAATTCCTCTAGATCTACCTCTCACACTCTTTTACAGAGAATTGGCTCCAAGCATTTCATACAACTCATATATCTGTTCCAGAGTCTTCTCTCCCATTGCTCCCCCTGCAGCATTATCAAACATGGCTTGGCATGATTATGTCAATTCATCATAGAATAACTGGTTAAGCAATTCAAGAGGATATCTATGATGAAGATTTTGAACTAATAATGCTTTAAACTAGTCCCATGCTTCATGGAATGCTTCACCATCCATTTGATAGAAAGTAGCAATTTTACTCCTTAATTCAATAGTTTTCACTGGAGAATAAAATTTGCCAATGAATTTGTTGTACACACTTCCCATGTGATTAATGAACCAGGAGTTAGCATCATAAACCATGTTTTTACTGCATCCTTCAAAGTATATTGGAAACATCTCATGCGTAACTGATCCTCAGTGATATCTTACAATGGAAAAGTTTGAATTGTTGCATAGAAATCAAGCATAAATGTTAATGGCTACTCTGCAGCAATTCCATGAAATGAAGGAAGCATGTTAAAATCAATGTATTTTAGTTCATAGTTTCTAGCATTACCATTCAATGCAATGCATGATGGAGAGATTCCTATGGTGGGATGTGCAAACTCTTTCATTAATTGTTGAGCTTGTTGAGCCACTCGATTCTACCTATTGTTAGCCATGTGGACTACTTTGTTTTCACTTGAACTCTCTATCTGAATCTCAACTTTATCACTTCGGTCTCATAATGGAAATAGAGCTGGATTCAATGATCTTCTTTCATTCATTCACAGCTCTAAAAAAGAAAGAAAGCAAAAATCAAAAACCTTATATATATAGATATTGAAATACAAAGAATAATTGTAACTAACTTAATTGAATTAATTTGGAACCATTACTTTGCAATGACGCTAAAAACTTGATGATTCAAATTATAAATCCTCGCAAGTCACGAACGTATAACAGTATAGTGTGCAATGCAAGGGTTGATCCCATAGGAAATGTTCAAACCAATTCAATTAGCTTATTTACTAACTTATCTCTATCTTAAAGGAATGTGATTTGAGCTAAGCAAGTATATTTGATAACTTGAATAAAATTACAGAAATGAAATAGCTATAGATAATTTAATAGAAATCAACAGAGTGTAAGGGCCTAGGGATCCGATTTCACCACTCAATGATAAACGTTGCTATTGGGACATTGGATTTAATGCATAACTTGGATTCATTCTATCTAATGTGAGATTATTACCATTAGGTGTGC
>JAYJMB010004702.1:0-12723 GCA_036873735.1 Pouteria campechiana | reverse complement strand
ACGCTGCTGCCTTCGACGATCTGCCGGCGTCGTCAGCAGGACGTTGCGCATCGCCGACGACGACGCTGCCTGCTCCGTCGTTCGCTCGCCGCCAGCATCAAACGCCGTCGCCGTCGATGCTACCAGTGGGCGCTCGCTCGATTTGCCGGCGTCATCAGCTGGTTGGCCGACTGATCAAATCCGCTCAGTCGGCGCCTTTTGATTTTCCATGCCCCACACAATGGTAGGACATGCAAACTCTTTCATAAGTTGTTGAGCTATCTGAGCTTGTTGAGCCACACAATTCTCTGTATCGTTTGCCATTGTAACTTCTTCTTGAGTCTCTTCTTGAAGTTCCTCTTCCTTAGGGATGTTTTTAAGCTCAACTTTTGCCTTTTCACTATGGTCACTTAACATAATCAAAGTTGGATTCAATGATCTCCTTCAGTTCATTCAAACTCTACAAAACCAAAAAAGGAAACATTTAGAAATTTTATACAAAAAAATATATATACAAAAAAGAAAAGAAAAATTATAACTAAACCTAATTAAATTAATTTGGAACCATTCCCTAGTAACGGTACCAAAAACTTGATGGTTCAAATTATAATACCTCACAAGTGCTTGAGTGTATAATATTATAGGGTTCGTGAGCAAGGGTTTATCCCACAAAGAACGGTCAACCGATTTAATTAAATTAAGTTACTAACTAAAACTAACTTTGAAAAGATGGGCTATTGGTTTGAACTAATAAGAACAATAAAGTAAGAAGATAATTAGAAATCTAGAGCTATAGAATGGTATAGGATAGAGTGCACCACTTAATGACTCCTCTTACTATTTGGATATTAGAGTCAATGCTTACTTGGGTTTGTTCTTTCTATGATATGATTATTACTATTTGGTGTGTGGGTTTAAATCAAGCAATTTCACTCATTCCAATTACCTCTGGTGTGTAGCATAATTGAGGTGAAAACCCATTCTGATCAAGAACCATGAACCAAGTAGAATGGTTGTGCATTAGGAGTGTGCCTTAACCTTCTACTCTTCTCATTCAAGGAAGCTCATGGTTGTGCATTAGGTGTGTGCCTTAACCATGCATAGATAATCAATAAGATTTTTGAAATTAGTTGTAATACCTATGGAGTTTGAAATGTGAAAATGGGTAGAGTTTACTCTATGAATTTGATAAAATTTATTATTTTGAGCTACACATAAAGTTAGTGAGAAGAAAAAGAACTAAAATGGTGAATTTTGAAAAAAGCATAATTATGATCAATTGAATGGCCTAAAATAGTCATCATATGTATTCTAACTGCGTGGAACATTGGATTGAGCATTGAATGCGATTTGACATGAAAATGGCATATAGAGTCATTTACAGCAAAACATTTGGTTAAAAAGAATAGAATAAGTGATTTTTTGTAATTGACCTCAAATGAAGTGGTGAATATCATGAACATGTTCCCTTTTCTGTGCATGAGGTGCGTGAAATGAGTTTTTTGATATTTGAAGGGGTGAGATTTAATCTCTTAAATATATAAATTGGTATGATTATGTATGGGATTAATGGAAAATGAAATGATTAAAATTTTAGTGATGATAGATGAGAGAAAAATGGAAAATTTGGAAGAAAACTAAGGGAGTGCAAGTATGTATTATGAAAATGGTGAATTTGAGAAGTGGGTTCATTGTGATTGATGTCTATCATGGATAATAGACTAATTAGAAAATGTATTCAATATAGAAGTTGTATATCATGAAATTATCTGTCCAATGGAAGAAAAATTACTTAATTCTAATATCATATGAGGAAGTTATGACTAATACACTCAAATTGTTCCAAATGACAAAAAATAATAAGATGAATATTATGGGTCAACTATATGGAACTTTTTGACATATTTTTGAGCTCATTTAGAAAATGTTTATAACATAAAAGTTGTAGCCCTTGAATATATATTTCCAATTTCTCAATAATCAGGTAATTTGGACATTGTATCCAAAGGTTTTAAGAAAATTACTATCACTATGTTGGACAAAAAATAGATTGCTGCGGCAAGGCTTTTTTCTACCATGGTAAGCTCCCAAAAAATATTTGTTTCGGCATCCAACAAGCGCTTACCATGGTAAGACTTTTCCATGATATGGTAAGGTCATTTTTTGCCACATTAAGGTAGTTTTTTACCACAACAAGACCTCCAAAAACCCATTTTCTTGTAGTCTAGCGAGACCTTGTCGCGGCAAGACTTCCCCCTTCCACGACAAGGGTTCTGTAGCGTGTTGGAGTACCTAGAAAATTCAATTTTTTTAAGTTTGAAACCCCTCTCATTTTTCATTTATTCCATCCCCTTTCTTCCTCTTTTTGCCTTAGCTTTGGAACCCATCTTGTGTAGCACAAATTCATGCCATTTGAACCCTAAAAGTGGGCAAATATTGGTGAATTTACATGAAAAATCTAGCATCACACCTCAGAAATTAAGTGATAAGCCTAGGATCATGATGGCTATGGGATATCAAAAACAGAGATAGGAAATGACATGCCTAAGGATAAGTTGATCATGACTTGAGAACATGGGAGAACATTAGTTATGGGTGATAGGAAGGCATGAGAAAGGAAATAAAGATCAAGTAAATGATAATTATGTAGGGATATGATCATGTGTAATTGGTATGAATGAAACTTGATATTCCTAGAAGATGAATTTTGAAATGGCTATAGAAGCATTATAATAGCATAAGCATGATTGAAATGAGTAATTATATCAGTGACAACTATAGGTTATGATTAAAGTGGCACAAGAAAGCGTGGTGATGGTGCAAGAAAATTTGGGTATTGAACTAATTTTAATTTTGTTTATTAGATTGAATTGTAATGGAATCAACTATATAAACCCTTATGGGTTATTTGATGAATTCAACTTGAGATGGTATGATGTAATATGATTTCTTAATGTTTAGTTGAGGAAACAACCCTATTCTTATGTTTTGCTAAAATATGAATTTAATTTAGTACTGAATAAATATTATAATGAATCATACGTTAGATACTTTGTCGATTCCTTGAAGAAATTTTGATTGAAAATGTTGTTTGTGAATGAATAATTTTACTTGTGGACAGGTTGAGTTGAATAAATAGTTATGTGGGTCATGATGGTGTTGATTGACATTGGGTTTCACTAAGGTTGAATTGGATTATGTTTATTAAAATTATATTATATTATAGTGAATAATTTTGTTTTTTAGCAATTAAATTGAATAAATGATTGGACAAGGATAGTGGTTATACTATCTGTTGACTATTTGAGCTACTGTAAAGTGTTGATGTTATGAATTGGGATGGATAAAAGTAGTAATTATTTCAAAGGTTATTCATCTGGCCATTTGTGGAATTACTGTGTTATGATGATACTGTGTTATATGATAGAATGATGTCAATTGTTATAAAGGAATTTAAATATTCCCTCATGTGATGGACATTGAATGTTGCTAGAAATTGAGACATGCTTTAATAGTGATTGAGAATTTAAAGCATCCTTGGATTGGAAATGAGAATAGGATGTAGGCTTGACTTTGGATCTAGATACTGATATCACTTGTTTGGAATTGAATTTGGAATCGATATCATTTGTTTGAATTTAACTTTGAATGCCTACTAGAATAGTATTTGTGTGAAATTGGGTTTGGCTATTTGATTGAGGTGTGGAAATTTGGTTAATTGATTTAGGCCTGAATAATTGATGATTTGATTGAGGCTTGGATGCATGATTGAGGTGCATGCTTGGAATAGTATGCCCCTTGGAATAGAATTGATATGCATTAAGGATGCCTGCAAGTATATAATCATCATGTATTTGAGGTTTGTGTGCCTGTCGGGATGGCTCCTTTGGTTTCTAATGGAATCCATCTAGAAATGGACTATGTTGCCTATATTATTAGACATATGGACTAACACAGCTTGACAGGTGGCCACCCATCTTGTCCAATTAAAAAACAACACACAAGGGTGATGGCTGCCTGGGTGGCAATATGGTGGCATTTGGTATTTGTGTGGCACTCAGGATGTCCAATGCATTCATGACATTCATGGCATTCATGACATTTGTGGCATTCATGGCATATGTAACAACTAGTGATGTTATGTCCACTTGATAATGGCTGAGTCCACTTTGTCGATAGCCTCCCAAGCATGGTACTGGTTGGTAGCAGGCAAATGAAAGTATGAGATGTAGAGTTGATTAGATATAGACTCTTAGTTAGAAATTTTTTATTATTGTTTATATTAGTCACATGATAGTAGTTCCATTTGCACATGTGAGATCAATTCGGTGATGGATGAATGATGGAATATATGGGGATAGTAATATGGAATGAGATTGTATAGTACTTGAGATATGAGTTGTATTATCACAATATAGGTATAATGGGAATATGTATTCTTGTATAATTGTGGAAAATTATATAACATTCAAATTATGTCATCATTATGATGAAAGATGAATTGGAAAATGGTTTATCAAAATATATGTTGATAAGTGAAGCTGATATGGTTCTTATAGATACAGTTATTTCCATAATGATTGGAAAGAGGTAATCTTGTATGAACTTGATTGTTTTGTTTATAGACTGGATAAATAAGGCGTTTAAACCCTATTTGGATCAAATTGTGAAAATGCTCAGTGATTAAACTGTACTGCATTCCAAGATTTTAAAAGATATGTAAAGTTGATCAAATCAATTAGTCTTTTAAATAAAGAATTATGTACGTAAATTTTTCTATTAGTTAAGGACAATTTGTAAATATTCATGTTATTTGATAAGAAGGTCACAACTGATGTAGTGTACTATTTAGAGACGGATCTATAAGTTATGAGTTGATTGTAAATTTGAGATATTAATAGAAATCACTTAATCTTGAAAGTTTTGAGGATGAAACGTTTTATAAGGAGGGGAGATTGTAATACTTGTTGTGTTTGAAATGTGAAAATGGGTAGAATTTACTCTATGGATTTGATAAAATTCGCTATTTTGAGCTATACATAAAGTTAATGAGAAGAAAAAGAACTAAAATTGTGAATTTGGGAAAAAACATAATTATGATCAATAAGAATGGCCTAAAATGGTCATCATATATATTGTAACATGTGTGGAACATTAGATTGAGCATTGAATGTGATTTGAAATGAAATGGCATATAAAGTCATTTATAGCAGAAAATTCAGTTAAAAAGAATTGAATAAGTGATTTTTGGTAATTGACCTCAAATAAAGTAGTGAATAGCATGAACATGTTCCATATCATGTGCATGAGGTGTGTGAATTGATTGTTTTGATATTTGAAGTAGTTTTTGTGAATTGAAACCATTAATGATTTTTATAAGTAAGAGTTTTGAAATTGAATAACTCATTATAATGAATGGATGATTATTTGAGTTTGGGGGTGATATTGAATATCATAAATACGTAAATTAGCGTTATTATGTATAGGATTAATAGAAAATGAAATGATTAAAATTTTAGTGATGATAGATGATAGAAAAATGGAAATTTTGGAAGAAAACTAAGGGAGTACAAGTGTGTATTATGAAAATGCTGAATTTGAGAAGTGGGTTTATTTTGATTGATGTTTGACATAGATAATGGATTAATTAGAAATAGTGTTCAACATAGAATTTGTATATCATAAAAGTATCTATCTAATGGAAGAAAAATCACTCAATTCCAATATCATATGAGGATGTTGTGACTAATACATTGAAACTATTCAAAATGATAAAAAAATAATGAGATGAATGTTATGGGTCAAATTTATGGAAGTTTTTGACATATTTGTGGGATTATTTAGAACATATTGTTAACATAATAGTTATATCCCTTGAAGTTGTACTTCTAATGCCTCAAACATCAGGTCATTTGGACATCGAATGCAAATGTTATGACCAAATTACTGTCACTATGTTGGACAGAAAATAGCTTGCCATGGCAAGCTCCCCTAAAACATTTTTTTGGCATCCAGCGAGAGCTTGGTGCGGCGAGTCATTTTTTGCAATAGTAAGGTGGTTTTCTCCCATGGCAAGACCTCTAAAAACCCATTTTTTGCCGTCCAATGAGACTTTGCCCCGGTAAGACTTCCCCCTACCGCAGCAGGGGTCCTGTAGCGCATCAGAGTACCTGGAAAATTTAATTTTTTAAAGCTTGAAACCCCTCTCATTTTTCACTTATTCCATCCCCTTTCTTCCTCTTTCTACCTTAGCTTTGGAACCCATCTTGTTTAGTCCAAATTCATGCAATTTGAACTTGGGAAATTCTGTTTTTGGTAGATTATAACTTCAGCATGCCTCTTAGCTTAGAGTTTTGAGATTTGGATGATGGGAAATGGAGGCAGTGCCAATTTTTTCCAAGAGGAAGGAGCTAATGGTAGGTTTGGACATGGATTCTCATTTATGGATGGAAGACAAACCTAGATTCCATGGTAAGTTGATTCTACTAACCAAATTTGTGAATTTCTGTTAGCTAGGGTTTTGTAAATTTCATAAACAGTGATTTTTGGGAGAAACTTCATAGTGTATGTTGTATTAAACATGAGGGAATTATTTAATAAGTAATTTTAGTGATTTAAACATAAGAATTCATGAATTTACTTGCTAGGCTTTCATACATTCTATGAATAGTAACTTTTGGGGGGATTTGGATATGGATTGATGTGAAAATCATAGAGAAGATGATTAATTGGTTAATTGTACTATTTTCAACATGTTTTAGATGTGAGAAAATTGAATTATGTTGTGATCATGAAGAAAAGAGTAATTGTAGTGAATAGTAAATTAGGAATTTCATATATAACAACATTATGCAATGGTTAGAATGGATTAGGAACTTAATTAACTTAGTATTATGGCAAATTCAATGTTAATTGAGTTATAGTGTGATTGTGCATAACTGAAAATGGAATTTAGGAGTTATGTCTTAATGAAAATGTTACGTTCAGTGATGTATGTTATATGTTTGATGAATTGCATCAATAAGAAACAAAGTGGGCTTGAATTTATAATATATATGATATATGTAGGGCCAATTGAACTTGGATTTAGAATCAAAAAATTTAAAGAATTGTTTTTGTGCGGTGCTATAATTCTACACTAAAGTAAGTAGGCTCTTTCTTTTGGCTATATGAAATAATTCATTTGTTTAACTGAGCATTTGAGTTTTGGTTCTGGATAGTGCATATTCCATACTTCTTTATTTCTAATATGTATTTAGATGGAATTACTCAATGTTTTGTTTGTGGGAAGGTTATTTGATTGTTGAGGAATAGTGAATGATTTATAGAAATGATATTATGATTTGCAAAAATTGATAAAATTGATATGTATGTATGAAGTATATTGGCATGCTTGAATGCAATCATTTGAGATTGAATTGATAATGTAAATGAGGGTTTCATGAGTATATTTGTTGATTATTTGAGTATAAAATTTATGTATTGGTTTTAAACATGTTATTTCGATTCATTATTATTTTTGAATTATGCTTGCTTATTGAGTTGCTTGGAATCACGCCTTCTTATTTATACTTTTAGCTGGCAGGTTAAGTAAAGAATTTCATCTGTGAGTTGGAACTAAGAAGCATGATTGGAAGACAATTAAATTTTGATATAATGAGTTGAAATTGCAAATTTTAAGTGTATTTATATGTTTGTATTCATGACATCTTAAATGATGTATAAGTAGTGTAAAGGCATGTCTTAGTGAATTATTTATCATATTATAAATGACATTATATAATTAGAAAGATGTGGACTACCATCATGATTCAGGCCGATCTTAGGCTTTAGGAGTGTGGGTGTGTGTTTTAGAGTTTATGTTGTTATTTTGTTTTATTTCATAAATATTGTACTAGCTTGAATGGATGAAATTCAGAGGAGGCTTTGCCGGATTTTGGGTAGAGCACCCCACCCTAAAAGTGGGCAAATCTTGGTGAATTTATGTGGAAAATGTAGCATCACACCTTGGAATGCAGGGCATGACACTGGTGATCAAGCAATCACACAAATCAAATAATTAAAATAAAACCCATGAATAAAAACACAGACTTGCATTAATTAATCAATAATCCAAATAATAAGATTCATCAATAAGGGCTACATCTTTACCTTAGAAAGAAGGAATTAGTTTACGAAGAAAATGAAAGAAACTCCATTCATGATTATCATCATACTGCAATTAGCCTTCTTGAATCACCTTTGCTCTCCTTGAATCCTTCTTCGTTGTTCCCCCAAAATATTTTAAGAGCAGCCTCCAAGAAACCTTAGAAATTCCTCTCAAAAAGACCTAATTTTCAAAAGGATCCTTCAATACTATTGAAAATAGGGGTAAAAAATGTAGTAATTCCACAACTAAAAATTATAAAATCTGTAGTTTGATCAACTATTGTTGCCGGTGGTGCCAGATTGGCTTTGATGCCACCACCATGCTGTCCATTTTGCTCCTTTGCATCTTTAGCTATGCTTCCTTGCTGCTGTGTTTGCCTTCCTTCACTGCTTTGCTGCTCCATATTTGCTTGCCTTCTCTCCTTTTTTCCACTCTTCCACTAACCTAAACACACAATAAAAATATGTGAAATTGACATAAAACTAATCAAAGATTGCATGAAATTAAGAATATAATTAAATGAAATTCACTCATTAGGTTTCCCAAATCACTATAACAATTATTGTGTATTATATGCTTGATTGCTTTACTTTGCATGTTTCTGTCTTATCATTATTATGTTTCACATATCATTACAGACACACACACACATGAATATATGCCTAAAATGAGTATAATTATGGAATGTTGAATCTGTGTGTGGTGCAGATACCATAATTGAATGAACAACTACGAAAATCACATATGCATTACAATATTATTCTAGCCCAACACATTAATTTTTATTTGGCCATAATTTTTATATGTTCAATTCACCCCTCCCCTCTTAAGCTATCTATTGTATGGGATCAACAAGTGGTATCAAATTAGGCTTTGCAAGTTAATTTTGATTACGAAAATTTAACTTGGGAAGAGAGACCTATGTCCAAATCTCTCCACAACAATCCTACTCAGGGATAAGTTATTTGTAGACCTTTATGCACTAATGTTATCTATTACAACTTCTGTAAATTCAAAATGCTTTGTCTCCCACTAAGTTTGATAGAATATCTATGTAGCTCTGTTAAAGATACATTAGAAATTATATATGACAAAGCTAATAAGGCCCAAAAAATCCAAGCAATTGACTCTATGAAGGAACTGTAGGAACAAGAGAAATAAGAGGAATCAACCTATAAAAAATCCAAAGGAGCTGAAGAAAACTAAGTAAGCATCTTTCAATATCATAACAATTCAAGACAATGAGGTAATCTTTGAAACTAAAGTTTCAAACTTTTAAGAAATTTATTATGATTTTAAAGCTTTGATTAGATTGCTTCACAATTAAATCTCTTAATCATAAGTGAGCTTCACACATAATATCAAGCTCTCAGACAGTCATACACATGTTGAATCAAAAGAAAAATTGAAAATCACATCATTTTATATCTACCCATGGACAAAGTCACAATATCTACTTTGTCCATAGATTTGTCTGAAGCCATTCAATTTTTCTGAGGCCCTCAAGGCTTGTCGGTAGACTCGACAAAAACCCCTCTATTAACCTCATCTCAGACTTACCTCTACCATTCACTATTAGCGACAAAAAATCCCCTCATCAAGAAAAGCCAATTCAAATCCCCATAGTTTGCTTCATCACTCCTCGTCGTCTTGGTGTCATTTTTAATTTGCTTATCTCACTACTAAGAACCCCCAAGCTCTTCCTATCAAAATCAACATCAAAACCCCAAACCTTGACTAATGGAGATGGCAGATTCAAGAACTATAGAGATGACTCCAACATCCACATCCAGTAGAAGAAGGGATAGAGAAGAGTCAGAGGAGATGCATCCATCTCATAAATTAAGGGTTCAAAGAAACAGGCTTCTTGAGGTAACGTTTCAAAATAATGAACAAAGTTACCATGTGTTCATGAGCAAGTACGATACAACAAAAGTGTTGAAAGGAATGGTTATTGATTTTGATTTCTTCAAAAAGATGAAGAAGGAAGTATAAAGCTAGTTAAACCTCTGGAACAAATTCATGAGTTATAAAGACAAATGTTATTCTAGATTGATAAAAATACTTATTTACAACTATGATCCTAAATTAAAAAAGTCTTGGATTAGAGATAGGGAAATAAATCTATCTCCTAAAAGCATTAGAGAATGCTTCAATCTTCCCATGACTAAAAGGCAAACATTTGAATGGCTAGCACCTAGAAGAGATTTCTTTTCATAGCTAATAGGGATAGCTATTGGTGACGATGTAAAGAATCTAAATCCCAAAGCATCTAGATTTGAATCTAAGACTTGGGCACAATATCTTAAATAACAACATTTATCCCAAGACTAAAAGTAGGGATAATATTTCTAAAAGAGATGCAAGGGTTCTCTGGGCATTGAAATGTAAGAAGAAATTGAATCTAGCCAAACTCATGTCTGAATAGCTTTATCAAATCAAATCATTAGCAAAAAATCCTCTGCCCTATGAAATGGCAATGACCAAAATATTATGAAAGTAGAAGTAGATTTGTAACATGAGGTGCCTAATGAATTCAACTGCTCAAACATGATTGATGAAGTGACACTAAAAAGAATAGGAATATCCATGGCATCAAATGGTACAGTCACTAAAAAGAAAGAAGGCCGAGATAACCAAAAAGAGTAAGGGAAGAAGAAGAAGAAGAAGAAGAAACAAAGTTTAAATTAGTGAGGGAAGAAAGGGAAGAAACCCCTTGAATAGTAGCAAAAGGAGTCACTTCATAAATACAAATTGATGAATTGAGTAGGGAAGTTGTCACTAAAAAATTTGTGGCTAAAATGATAGATGAGATGAGACAAGATGACTTCTCTATTGAAGAAAAAACAAGAATGGAAAAATGAAGATCCTGCATCTTATGTCAAATAAGTAGGAAGGGTAAGAGATGAAGAAGAAAGATCATTGGATCATATACAATCAACCTCCACAAAAATAGAAGCAGAGGTAGCAGCTGCACCATCTCCACCTCATAGTCCAAATTCATTTAGACCAACTCATCCCACTCCATAAGATCTAGAGATAATGCTCATCAATATTGAAACGTTCCTTTCAACTCTCAATATTAGGATGGAAGGACAAACACAACCATCCAAATCTTCTCCACAATTTCTCTAAACCTATCTAAGCAATTAGGTCTACCCATTACTCACCTTCACCTTCACCTTCTCACTCCCATCACTCACCTTTTCTTCACACAACTCATAATTTTTCCACTTCAACATCCTCATCACTTCCATCTCCATCTAAGTCAGTTGAAACACTCTCTGATTCAGAAATACCTCTTGCTTAAATTCTTAAATCCATAAAATTTACTTCTAAGAAAAACATTCATCCTTTATTAGGTGTCTCCCATTTTACTTCTCAACCTCATCCTTTAGCAATTCCTTCTACAACTAGGAGATTCACTCCTACATCTGCGATTCCTCCATACAAAGATGTTGTCATAACAGAAGTAGCTGTACATTTCTACTCATCCGAAAAGTCCTTTCACTATCCTCCTACTACAAAAGACTCACATGAATTTGTATTCCTTGATATTTTTGTTCCACCTCCTATAAAACTCAATAAGAAAATAAGATTGACAAAAAATGATACTGAGCATAGATAAAGAATAAATGAACATGCTTATTCTGAGTTGAAAGCCCAAAAGGCAAGTTTCAGTTATATAGATCTTCCATTCCCACATTTTGATGACCCTAAATTCATAAAACTTAATATTGTCATCATTAAAAATCATTAAAAAGCCTTTTCCCAAAAACTTCAAGCCAAAATTTCCAAATATAGACAAATTTGTTGATAATGTCATACTAAACTTCAAGGGACCATCAACATCTACTTGAACTCCTCCTCAATCACATGCTCCTATATCCTTTAAGTCAACTCCAATGGTACCACCTTATGCTATCCTTGATGCATTTGACCCTAATCTATTCTATCTTCCATACAATGTATATCGATAGTGTAGGTTCATGCAGATTGATGCATATTTTGCAAAATTACCTTCAACCTTTCCAGAATTTGATAATCCAGAATATTTTGAGAGGCTAAGAGTAATTGAACCTAAAAAAGTTGTTTCCTCAAAATCTGGTATTTCATCATCCATCTTAACAATTTCTTCATCTAGCACTTCTTCTTTTAAGCCTACAACTTCTTCATCTAGCACTTCTTCTAAATCAACACCTCTTTCTCTCACTTTATGTAATCCTCCTCTTACTTCAAGATTCAAAATTCTAGTCTCCAAATCCAAGCCTCCTCTCCAAACATCTATTTTTAAACCTTCAAAAGTTAATGACAAAAAGGAGGAAAAGTAAAGTGAAATAGATAAGAATTGCATTTACTCAGAGGGAGTCAAAGAGTCAAAAGAGATATATGAAATTAGTCAGGAGGAGCCATAAAGATATAACTATTTTGTCATAAATATTCTAGTTTAACTCTTCTACACATTCTTGTCTCTCGTGAATGATATTTCATTCAAATGTTTTGTCATCATCAAATAGCTAAGTGGTGGTGCTGTCGTGGGCACCCAAATTTAGAACCTTGCTCCAATCTAATTTTCTGTAGTAGTGTGAGTAAGG
>JAYJMB010004701.1:0-12724 GCA_036873735.1 Pouteria campechiana | reverse complement strand
TTAACTAGTGCCTATTGCACTCTTCTAGATTCTAGCTCTAGGGGGCATAAACTAGTGCCTCTTGGACTCTTCTAGATGCTAGATCTAAGGAGCATAAACTAGTGCCTCTTATACTATTCTAAATTCTAGCTTTAGGGGGCATAAACTTAGTAATCGATTATGAGAACACTCTCCAACAATTGACTTACTCTTCCTGAGATGGATCTCTACCAACTCAAGGAATACACAAAAACAAATTAAGAAAAGATTACACTTTGAATCATGTTTCTTAGTGAGCACTGAGAAGATGTGATTTGCATAGCTCTTTTTGATGTAGAAGATCTTCTTTGTGTTGTAGAAGAATACCTTGAATGAAGATTATGAAGTTGAAAGCTCTTGAGTTAATATGAAGAAGGTTTAAGCTCTTGGCCTTTTATTATTTTACGAATGAGAAGATTAAAGCTCAAAAGGATTTTCAATATCACTGCAACAACCTTCTAGAAATGTCCTTCCACTTCTCCTTAAGTAGACCTCTTTAAATCATAACCGTTCGAGTTGATTTGGTGGGGCAATGTGGCTTTGCAATGTTCAAATTTTTTATCACTGGAGATTGCCAATTGGCTAGGCCAAGTTCCTACACCCTAGGCGATATGGTAGGCGATATGACATATTGGTTGCAATTAAATTTCTGGCAAAACTCCTAAATGCATCTTTTTGTCCACTCGTAGGTAGTACTACAGGCGCCTACGGTATTCGGCTACATGCCAAGCGATATGGGCAAGTGGTTGAGAATTCCAGGTGATGTATTCCTTGGTTTGAAATGTATGGCAGGTGGTCTGTCATTGTGCCTCCGGCATTCGACTGTGGGGCAGGCGATATGCCTAGGCGGCTACAGTCCTACACTAAGCTTTTTGCATTTTGCCACTTTGTGAAACTTGATATTTTTCATTGTAAATTAAAATATATTTATTCACATATAATTTGCATAAGTTGTGAAGCATGGATGATCAATTTTAATTATGTTTTAGAAAAAGAAACTCATTCAAGCACACTTCTTCTTGCATATGAAATGATAACTCTATGAAACAAATATTTTCATCTTAACAATTATAAATATGATAAGTCAAGTTAATCCAATGTGGATCATAATGATTTCCTTCAAATGATTTCCCAATAAATGCATACTCTTTAAGCATACTTTTCTATATTCCAACATCTTAAATCAACAACATCATTACCATAAATTAAGTTGAAGGCAAGTTTTGTTGTCATCGAAATCACGCACATAGTATTAAAATATATTTGCTTGTCTTGCACGTTCAACTTCTCCATACTTGTTGTGAGTCTATCTGCTTTATCATCAAAATCACTTGTTCTCTTTGAACAATTAGTAGATTCATCAAACATTACATGGATAGACTCTTCTATAGACCTACTTTTCAAATTGTAGACTTTAAATGTTTGCTAATAATGGAATAGCTAAGTAATATCCCTTCATCAAATTTTCTATCAAATTTCCCAAGGTTTCCTTTTCCATTGTTAAGAATGAAACATTTTTAGCCAAAAGTATAGAAAAATGATATGTTAGGCTTCTTATCATAATACAACTCGAATGGAATTTTTTTGAGTATTGGCCTAGTATGAATTCTATTGATAACAAAGCAAGCGGTATTCATAGATTCAGCCCAAAAATATTATGGTAGATTGTACTCACTCAACATGGTCCTTTTCATCTATTGCAATGATCTATTCCTCCTCTCAGCCACTTCATTCTATTAGGGTGTTCTTGGTGCAAAGAAGGTTTGAAAGATCTCATTGTCATGATAGTAAGCTTTGAACTTATGGTTTTCAAACTCTCCACCATGATCACTCCTAATCCAAACAATATAAGAGCTTTGTTAATTCTGCTCACACTTCAAAAATGTATCAATGAATGAAAAAGCCTCATCTTTGGATGTAAGAAACATTACCAAGGTATATATACTATAGTCATCAATGATGACATATGTGTAATTTTTCCCTCTAAGAGTCCTAGTCCTTGTTGGTCCCACTAAGTCCATATGTAGCAACTGAAGAGGTTTAGTTGTGTACATTTCTCTATTTGATTTGAAAGACTTTTTTGCTTACTTTTCTCTCATGCAAGCATCACATAACTTTCCTTTATCAAATTTTAGTTCAGGTAAGCCAACTACAAGATCTTTATGATATAATCTTTCTATCATGTCTTTGTTGGCCTAGTCTAATCCTCTATGCTACAATAAGGACTTATCGTGACTAATAAGACACTTAGCTTGGATATCAAACAAGTCTACAATATACATAGATTTTTATATCTTTTTCTTAGAAGTACAATAGAGTCACGTTGATCTAAGACTGAACAAATATGAGATTCAAACATAACCTTATATTCACTATCACAAAACTGATTGATACTCAAAAGGTTATGCTTTAATCCCTCAACAAGCAAAATATTAGAAATAACAATAAAATGTGGTTGGCCGACCTTACCAATCCTAACTACTTTATCATTTCCATTATCTTTGAAGGTTACTGTTCCACCATTATTCTCTTTTAGCTCAGTGAACAACTCCATCTTCCCTATCATGTGCCTTGAGAAACCACTGCCAATGTACAACGTGCTACTTCTTATGGTTCTCAAACAAACCTGCAATGACAAGGTTAGGTTTTAATTTTTGGTACCCATTTATGAATGGGTCTAAGGGGGTTAGTGGTAATAAATTTTTGTATGCACTGTTTCCTAGGTGCCACAAATATGATGTCAGGAGACAGAATATCATTTACTATATTTGCAACTATTTTAGGTACCCAAACAATGGTCTATTTGGTCCTCTATTTTATTCCAGAACTATAATTTTGTTTCTTTTGTTGTTAACCACCTTTCTTCTTGGGTTTTATTCTCAACAAGGTGGAGGCCAAGGTTTTTCTCATGGCATTATTTTCTGCCTTAACCTATTCAAGTTCATTCATGGTATATTTGTCATTCTTGAGCTTGTCATTTTCATTCTTTAATTTGGAGCACTCATTAGTTATTTTTACTAGCTCCCTTTTGGTCTCCTAATACTTGGCTTTTAAAGCCTTAAAATCAACACACAAGCTTTCTAATTCTTCTAAAAATTTTGTGATTTAGGTTCAAAGGTTACTTCATCTTCATAGATGGCCATGAAGTTGATTCTGGTGTGGTAGTCTTCTTGATCTCCTTTTGTTAGTGAGAGTCTGCTGAATTATGCTTTATGTTCATTCTCACTATCACTGATACTTTCATGTAGCATGTTCTTGAGGACCTCCCATGTTGTAAGTGCTTTCTTCTTTTTGTTGAAATTTTTGTTATTGTTGTTTCTTATCATTGTAGTTATTATATCTATTTTATTATTGTTCCCCTTAGTTCTTGTCAGGATCTATGCAGTCAAACCTCATGTGGCCAGGTTTGCCACAGTTATATTAGGTGGGGACATCTTTTCTTTTATCCTTGCTTATGAAGTTTCTGGAATTACTTCCAGTCTTATTCTTGAACATGGCCTTGAATCTTCTGCTCAGCATTGCTATGTCATTATCATTTTTAGCTCCACTTGTTGAAGCTTCGCTTTGAGATTCATCATCTGACTCAGCTCTCAAGGTGATGTTTTTTTTTTTCCTTTGGCTCTTCAGGAGCCTTCTACTTCATAAGGACTTCATGGGTCATGAGAGAACCCATAAGTTCTTCCATTGTCATCTTGTCCATGTCTTTTACCTCTTGGATTATTGTGACCTTTGTCATCCATTGGCTTGGCAAAGATCTCAAGATTTTCTTCACCATTTTGGGTTCTTCATATTTTTCTCTAAGATCTTTTTGTTGGTCCCTTTAGTATGCTAGATTGGCTTAACCTCAGAGGGGAGGGGTGAATTGGGTTTAGAACAATTTCTTACTTAACCTTAGTTTAGTAAAATTTCCTCTTTTCTTTGCTTGTGTGCAAATTAAGATGAACTAAATGATAAACCTATAAATGCAAACAAAAATAGCACACACAACATTTAGTGGTTCGAGCCAACTGCTCTACTCCACTCTTCCAAGAGCACACTCTCTTGTGCCTTGGGTTCCACTATCACATATAATGGAATACAATAATGCACCTAGCACTCTTCTAGATTCCAGCTTTAGGGGGTGTAAACTAGTGCACCAAGCACTCTTCTAGATCATTTTTAGGGTATGTAAACTAGTGCACCAAGCACTCTTTTAGATCATCTCTAGGGGGCATAAACTAGTGCACCAAGTACTATTCTAGATTAGCCCAAGGGAGCATAAATGTAGTGCCACTGCACTCTTTTGGATCAACTCTAGAGGGCATGAATACACAAATAAAATAAAAAATAGAGCTACACTTTTAATGTGTTTCTTGTTGAGCATCGGGAAAGACTTAAATGTTACTCTTTGTTGATATAGAAGCTCTTACCTTATGTTGTAAAAAAATAGGCCTTGAATGGAGATTAGAAGATAAAAGCACTTGAATTGAGTATTTGAAGGTTAATGCTCTTGTCTTGGGGATGAAATAATTTGAAGAGGATTTTGGCTCAATCACCCACTTATTCAACTCAATTGAAACATCCCAACATTTTTCAAGTCCCAACATTTTTCTTTAAATTGATCTTCAAAATCTTGAACGTTTGAGCAGCATTGAATGCAAAAGACCATTTTAAATTTTCTCCCATTAGAATGCACTACTTCTGATTGGATATATATAGCTAGAAAGCTTACAACACTGTTTATTGCTGGAAATGGTGACTGAATGATTCTACACACCAAAAGCAAGAGCTTAGATGTAGTTTGCTAAATCAGATTGATTGATAGTCACTCTTCTATTGATATCAGATAAAAGACACAACTTCTACGTCATTCTCTCTATTTACATTATTTTAAATTTAATTTAGAACATAGAATTTTCTTTCGGCTTACTCTATCTAGACAGTTACATTGTTCGTAGTTAATTTTGGACAAATTCTGATGACATGAATGAAGTTGGACAAATTTTATTTGAACGATGTTTACTTTCATTTTTTAGCTTCTCTCAGGCATGCGAAGTCGGATGAAGTCTTCTTACTCCGCATTTGTCTGAGGTTAATTTTGGATGAACTTAAAGTTACGGATGAAGCTAGTTGACATGTTTTTCAATCTAATTCAATTTTCAGACAAAGACTTCTACTTATGAGATTCTTATTTGTCTTATGGCTTTGCTTTGCTTTGTTCGAGTTGTCTCTCTAGATTGTACAGATTTTGGACAAAGTGATAACTGATGTAACCCATAAGCTCTATTTTTTTTCTGCCATTTCTTTAGAAGTGTAATCTTCAATTTTAGTAACTTCAATCCTTCTGAAATGTAAAGAGAAGATTTTGTGTACATTACATTCTAAAATTTTTGCTATATTTGAATTATTCTTGCACTCTAAGCACTTGACAGTTTTCATCAGTTCATAGCTTAATCAAGTTTCATATTTTCAAATATTGCATCTTCATTCAAGCACAATATTTTTATCCATGCAAATATATATGTGATTGGGCATATCACAAATCATAAACAAGGTTAAATGCAATATGGATCATAACATTTAATCAAATATGCTTACACAAATGATACGTTAAACATACATATGTTTCAAGCATAACTGTCCAAAATCTAGGCTTTTAAACTCATACATTATTAGCATAAATCTTACAAGTTTTATTATCATTAAAATTATACACAATAATCCTAACACTTTTAAGCATTGGTGATCTTTTGGAACCTCCCAAATATTTCTAATATGTTCTCATTGTCGTGCATGTAGAAGGCTTCATATCACTACACAAGTATATTAATTTTGGTCTCCTTGACCTTGTTAGTACTTCATGTGTGACTTTTAGTTTGTTCCAAATCTCCTTTATAGAGTTGTATAATGAAATCTTTTCAAACTCAGATGGTGATAATGCATAGTAGAGGCTGTTTTTAAGCCTTGGCATCTCTTTCTACTAGTATAATGTCCTCAGTGGTATATTTATCTTCTGAGTTTGTGACAATCTTGCCATCTTTGATTATTTGCCATAACTTATAGTTAGTGGCTATCAAGAAATTTTGCATATGCATTTTTCAATACTCATAATTAGTGCCAAAAAAATGGGGGTATGTGGGTTGATTATCCTTCAATCATGGTGTTGTGAAATGTGTTCACCATAGGGATCACTTCAAGTAGTTAGAAATATCCAGTTATCAAGATTAACAGTTGAAACTAGGCTCTAATACCAATTATTGGTCTCATGCAATGGTTAGCTCAAGAGGTAGGGGTGAATTGATCTTTAAAAAATTTATGGCCAAATAAAAATCAAGTGCTAAAATAAATGGAAATAGAGTCATATAGTTCAAAGCAATTGGTATTTTTATAGTGATTTAGCCCAACTCAGTAGTTCACTCTCTAAGTCAGCCTCTCTTGGTGCACTCAGGTTCCACTAATCCCCTGTTGGTTTTAGAAGCTCACCAACAAACTTCTACAATTGCTAGTTTTCAAAGCTCACCAATAGACTTACAACAGTTAGTTTTCAAGTTCACCAAAAAACTTATATACTCAGTAAGCCTTTGCTTAATATCCTAAATAATAAAAAAAACGTACAATAAAATGCCTCTTACTTAGGCAGAAATGTACAAGAATTCAAAGCAATAATAATAAATGATTTTACAGTAAAGCTTGACTAATTCAAACTTTAGAGAGTTATTATAGAGAGTGAGAGGAGTTGAATGATTTGATAAGTGAATTATATTCACTTATATCTAGTATTGCATAAGCTTATTTACTTGTTAATCCTTAAGAATTTATAAGTTATTCATGTGTTTCTATGTTTTTATAGGTGCCATGAATGGAGGAGAAATGGAGCCAAATCAAGGACTAAAAGTGCAACTTAAAGAGGGAAGAAAGGGTGTAAGAAAAATGCATGAAAAGCAAATAGTAAGACTGGGGCCACAGGCCCTAATCTAAGGTTGTGGCCCCCAACTCTTCCAAGGCAATGTGGGCAATCAACAAGATCGGGACCATAGCCCCCAATCTGAGTCTGCGGCCCCAATGCCAGTTTGCAACTTTCACTCCCCCTTTTGTTAAATATTTAAGACAATCTGAAGGGGTGTTTTAAGGTCTTCTTTGGCTAGTTTTTGAGAGCTTTTGCTAGGGTTTTAAGAGTTATTTTAGCTAGAGTGTAAAAAGGATTCTTGGAGAGCTTTGAAGGAGAGAAGATCAAGGAAGAAGCTATTTTACAAGGTGTGGAAGTCAGGCTAAACAGGGGGAGACTCTATCTTTATTGTTTCCTTTGTTCTAAGTGATTTAAATCCTTATACTTGTAGATTTCTTTTGAAATTCATTTTGAAATTAAATAATGATGATGATAAGTTTTTATTGGATTAATTTTTATTTCATAATGTCTAGATAACTTCCCTTTTTCTAGAGGGAAGATGGAGTTTATGTGAATTTCATGACTTAATCAATGACTTGCTTGTTTAGCAATGCAATTGGGTTTATTTGTGATGTTTAGTATTTAATGCCTTCAATTGATTGGTCATCTATTGAATGATCATGTACTTAGGATTTGACTCTCGGGAGAGGTAAAACCTAAATAGGACCACAGATATTAATGCATTCTTATTATTCAAATTTTTATAGGGATATCAAATTCTGAATACTGGGAATTGATATTTGTTCTAGCACTCAGGAGAGGGGCTTAAGTGAATTGGGATTCTCAATTTATAAACCAATACATTGATCAATCATCGATGAGTTGGAAACGTCATGAATAAAACATAAATGAAATGGACCCTTCAAAATTTTCATAACCTAGTATATTCTATTCAAAGCTATCCATTTTATTTGTTATTCAATTATTTATCTCTTAGTCATCCAAATAAAGTTAAAATTATTCATAGTAATAGATAGTGAGTAATTTGAATACCTAATCCCTGTGGATACGATAACCCTCTTACTACTATACTATAAAACTTGACATTATGTACTTGCGATTAAATTTGCAGCGAGCAAGTTTTTGGCGCATTTGTCAAAAATTTGCATTATTTTAATTTGGATTTTTATTTTTTTATTATATTTATATATTTATATTTTATTATTTTTTATTCAATTTATCTGGTTCTCTTAACAGTGCATGCGAAAATCTCTTTGCTTGAAGACATGGCATTCAACAACTTCCATTGGCCCAATGAACACAATATGGTAAGACAAGTCTTTGATTATGTGGAAATGGATTGAATCATAGCTCTTACTGCATAGATGTTGTATCTAACTCACCAACTAGAAGTTTCCAATATAGCATCAAAGGGAGTTCTAATTTCGGAAGAGTCTGCTTCTATAATTGGATTATACTTGGTTACAAATCAAAACAAGGAAGAGGGGCAATATGTGAACAATTGGGGCTATACCAACTATCATGGAAACAACATACCAATCCATTATCAACCAACTGAAATGAGGCCTTCACTTGAAGATATCATGAGTACCTTCGTGACAAAAAGTTGAGCAAGATTTACAAGGAATGAAACAAGACTTGAAGAATTTAGGTGCACATGGGAAATATAAATGCACATGGGAAATATAAATGCATCTATCAAGTCTTTGACAATTCAAATTGGTCCACTTGTAAATTCTACCATTAATCCAAATAAAGGTGTTTTTCATGGCAATGAGGTAAGGTTTAACAATCACCATGCTATGAACTTTCAAGTTGAGAAGAATATGTGTAAAAGGATTGAAATTTTGAATGACTATGTAAGTTCTATTTTTATTAATGAAAATGTTCAAGACTCGTTGGATATCATCTCAGGAATGCATTCTTAGGCACTGATTCATCTATTTCAGTAATTATTTCTTCTTATCTTGTAGGTTTGGAAGAAGAAAAATGGATTTGGGTGTTGAGGGAACATCAATCAGCCATTGCATGGTCAACACCTGAAAAATTTTACAAGCTAATGCCAAGATTTAAAGAACCGGAGCACTAAAAAGCCAAATTTCATTTCAAAAAATGAGGAAGACCATAGTTGGGCTAAGACTATAAACAAATCATTTCTTAGGACATAACCCAATCTTTCACATTTTCTCTTTCTTTTGTTTGTTTTCATTGTTTAGTTTAGTTTATCAATTTAATATTTAGTTTATTTTCTTGATAGAAGGTGAACCCTTCAACAAGTTGATCATAACATCAAAAGAAACCTTCATCCACCATCACAGGAGCACATTCTGTTAACAAGGAGTTTCCTTCCCCCTTATTCATTATTTGGAATATTGAGGACAATATTTCTTTTTAGGTTTGGAGGTATGAGGAGTCTTGTATGTGTTTTGTGTGTCTTGTTTATGTGTCTAGTTTTAGTATTCTTGTTTAGTATTTTGCTTGTGATTATTTGTGAGTTTTGTTTGTCTAGTTTGTGTGTTTTGTTCTAGTGAAAAAAAAATATTTTGAGCATTGTCAGGGTTCTTGTAGGGGATCAATGATTTGAATAGAATGTTTCAACAATGGCTTAGGAAGAAAATGAAGGATGTTAGCATAATTTATTAACTGAACCTGAATGCTTGTCTAATTTACTCTAGATTTCTTACACATTTGATCATATAGCCATTTCTTTGTAAATTCATTGAGTACTTAACATTAGTTTAGGTGATTAAGTATGTATAGCTCAAGTTAAACTCTAGAATTCATTGCAATTATTAGTTGAGACAAATATTAGATGACATAAAAGAAAAGAATGAATAAAAACTCATCATTCATTTAGGGGGATCACATCTCCATGAACTAAAAAAAAGTTTGAGGGTGTGGTAGTAATATAGCCCAAATTTTGGAGGAATCATATTCCAAGAATACAAAAGAAGATAATTTTGAAGAATGTAATAGTAATACAACCCACAAAAAAAAGGAACAAGAAGACTTAAGATGGAAAGAAATGAAGTAAAGCATCACCTACATATCTATTGTAGTCTCTCTTAATTTGTGAATTCATAGGGTTTGCATTGAACATGTTTTACTTAGTTGCATAAATTAATCTAAGTATGAGGTGATTTAATTTGGAATGGCTATAACTCTTTCCACATGCACAAAGGAATTTAAGGTAGAAAGGATGAGGTTCAAGTTGAAATTCTAGTGATGAATGACATTTCAATGTTTCTTTCCAAGCAATGTTGATCTTCTTGAGGTCTTTGGATAATGAATTTGATCAATGTTGTGTTTTGTTTTTTCTAGAAGTTCATTTTTTGTGATTTGCTCGTGGACAAGAAAATACATAAGTTTGGGGGTATTTGATATGTGAATTATATTCACTTATATCTAGTATTGCACAAGCTTATTTACTTGTCTATCTTTGAGAATTTATAAGTTATTCATGTGTTTCTATGAGTTTTTATAGGTGCCACGAATGGAGGAGAAATGGAGCCAAACCAAGGACTAAAAGTGCAACTCAAAGAGGGAAGAAAGGGTGCAAGAAAAATGCATGAAAAGCAGGTAGCAAGACTAGGACCGCAGCCCCCAATCTAAGGTTGTGGCCCCCAATTCTTCTAAGGCATTGTGGGTAATCAGCAAGATCAAGGCCATGACCACCAATCTGAGGTTGTGGCCTTGGCGCCGGTCTACAACTTTTGCTCCCTATTTTTTTGAATATTTAAGACAATGCGAAGGGGTGTTTTAGGGACTTCTTTAGCTAGTTTTTTTAGAGATTTTGCTAAGGTTTTTAGAGGTCTTTTAGCTAGAGTTTAAAGGGGATTCTTGGAGAGCTTTGAAGGAGAGAAGATCAAGCTTGAAGATCAAGGAAGAAGTTGTCTTACAAGGAGTAGAAGTTAGGCTAAACAGGGGAAGACTCTATCTTTATTGTTTCCTTTGTTCTAAATGATTTAAATCCTTGTACTTGTGGATTCGTTTTGGAATTCATTTTGAAATTCAACAATGCTAATGATAAGTTTTTATTGGATTAATTTCTATTTCATCATATCTAGCTAACTTCCCTTTTTCTAGAGGGAAGATGGAGTTTATGTGAATTTCAGGATTTACTCAATGACTTGCTTGGTTGGATGCAATTGGGTTTATTTGTAATGTTTGGTATTTATTCCTTTAATCAATTAGTCATCTATTGAATGATTATGTACTTAGGGTTTGGCACTCAGGAGAGGTAACCTTGAATGGGATCTAGACATTACAACATAAAACTATCGATGACTCAAGAGAGCTTCTATGTTCTATGTGTAAAGGACCATAGATATTAATGCATTCTTATTATTTATATTTTTATAGGGATATCAAAATCAGAATATTTGGAATAGAAACCTGATCTGGCACTCAGGAGAGAGGGTTAAGTGAATTGGGATTCTCGATTTATAAATCAATACATTGTCCATTTTATTTTTTTTTCAATCATTTATCTCTTGGTCATCCAGATTAAGTTAGAATTATTCATGGCAATAGCTAGTGAGTAATTAGAATACCCAATCCTATGGATATAACAACCCTCTTACTACTATACTATAAAACTTGATGTCATGCACTTGCGATTAAATTTGCAACAATAATGCTTCTTCAAAAAAATTCTTTTTGGATAGTAAATGCTTTATAAGTTCTTTTAATAAGATTTCTAATCTTTAGAATGACCTCTCTTTACTCCTTTTAAGTTTGGATTTAAAATTTACTAATTGGAGAAGACAACATTCATTAAATGTGAGCGAATCATTAAGATTTTTTGATCATTGCAACATTTCTACGGCTTCGCATCATCTAGACTGAGCATGTTTGGAAGGAAGAGAGCCTGTCAACCAAAACTTGCATTGTTGGAGTCATTCACAATTTTGAACCATATGAAATAATAATTTTAGACAGAGTCTAGATTATACCGCTTATAACCTTTGTGTCCAAGATAAACTGGCTTCATCCATAATGCTTTGGTCTATCCAAGATAAGTTCTTCATGCTATGTGAAATAACTTCAAACAGAGTGCAATTGCTTAGTCATGGCTTCATCCAAAATAATAATTTTGGATAGAGTTTGGTTCAATTGAAATAGCATTGAGCTTCTAGTTTCATGGCTTCATACTTCTTTGTCTGTATGTGGCTTATGTCTAGAACTTATCCTCATAGTGTTTGATCTTTGTTTTGCAATGTCCAAACCTTTGTTTGGGTCCAAAACTTAGCTTCACTTCATCTGAACTTACTTTCTTTCTTTTTGAAGTATGTTTTGAAGTTGTGCCTTTGTTCGAACTTGGGCATTTGTCTAATTTACTTTAGCAACATTTGAGAATGCATCCAAAGTGACTTGAAACACACAAATGATGCCAGACATGTTCTTAATTGTGGATTTTGCCTTAGATGCTTGGATCATATATCTTTGAGCATTTACAATTTCTTCTCGATTTCATGTGGATCTTGTCTCTAATTTTATCTAGTGTGCATTGTCCACTTAATTCAAGTTATTTTCCTGATTATATTGTCTGTTACTATGCACTTAGGAAAATAATAGTCAATAGCATTACCATTTGTTGGCCCCAAAATGTTAGATCTATGGAAAAGTTGGAATCCAAATGGTGTGGGGGAAAATAAATTGATTATGCAAGTGTAGAAAATAAAATGCAATGGAAAGACACAAGCACATAGCAAAGAAGACATCAGGATTATAGTGGTTCGGGCCTGATGGCCAAAAACTTGATGGCTTCCATCTGTCCCCGGCAACGGCGCCAAAAACTTGATGGTTGCCATAAACTCG
>JAYJMB010004700.1:0-55829 GCA_036873735.1 Pouteria campechiana | reverse complement strand
ATAATTTTCTCAAAAATTTAATTATACAACCTATCAACCCGGCAAAAGTTACCAAAACTTTACAATAGCAAAAATTTGCATTTGTAAAATTTTTCAGGGCCTTACACTTACAGACCCTAGGTTGCACTGAAGGCGAGAGGTCATGGACCATGTTGGCCATTAGGTCGTGATTTCCACAATAGTTGTAGCTAGGTTGCGGGGACAAACTAGAACACACTGATAGTGTATGGAAGCAGAGTCGACTTCATTGTGACTGTGTCCCCTTGAATGTGGTTGATACCACTTTATTGTGGCTTTGTCCACTTTGTAGTGGCTAAGTCCACTTTGTTGGATGCCTCTCGATCACGACATTGGTTAATGGCAGGCGATGTATGTTGATAATTGAGCATGTTATTAGTGAATACTACAATGAGATGATTTGATGATCGTCATGCAGAAAAAGCAGATATGAAAGGCATTTTATTGGTCTTGAAGGGAGAGTGAGCCTTTGTTCTAGGTGCTAGTAGTGAAATTCGAACATTACCATGATAATAGTTCTATTTGTTTATGTTACTGTTTTGTAGAATATTATGATTATATTAATTATTGTTTAATTGAGCACCTGCTTACTGAGCTGCCCAGACTCACCTTAATTTATTATATTTTTAGCTGACAGGCGAGAAGATAGATCCCAACAAGGGGTTGGAGCTCAAGAGAGGGATAGATCATGATATTTAAAATTTCTCATCTTTCATTATATTTTGGGGATGTATAAAAACTTGTAATTCGTGAATTAAATATATGTTGTAAATGATGTAAAGCTAAGTATAAATTTTGATCACTTGCATGTTATCCCATTAATAGGATTAAGTATTTATTTCCACACTCTGTTGTTATGGTAAGGCTACGATTCTTGGCAATTGTGGGTAATTGTGAAAGTTTTATACAGGTTTAAGGGGGCAAATTCAAGGGAGACTCGGGCCATGGGTCTTCCTATTTTTGCCTATATAGAGCCTTAGAAGGTGGGGCATTACACTTTGTCTACATTTGTCTGCCTTAAGTTGTTGCAGATGGATTCTTCAAGGTTTGTCTATCAGTTGAACTTCCATAGGAGTGATTTCTCTGTTGCAAGTATCAGACGAACTTTAAATGGCATAGATGAAGTCGAACTGAGTGATAAACAAACTTTGCTTTGTCTGCCTGAATTCCTCCAAGAGATTTGTCTATTGATTGATCCTTCATGTATGTGCTTAATCTATTATAGATAACCTACTAGCTCTAGGTGGCGCTAACAAAGTTGGGCTGATCGATTGAGAAACATCTCCTTCTATATGAACAGACGAAATAAGATATTTTTCCTTTTTGTTTCATTTGTTTGTAGGAGGTGGCAGATGAAGTTCACTTTGTCTTGCTCTAACAGACAAACAAATTCTTCTTTTAGTTCCTCATTATCTGTTGGAGATCGAAGACGAAGCTTGCTTTAACTTGCTCAAATAGACGAAGTGTAGTATTCGTCTGATGTAAGCAATAGACGAACTATGTTCTACTTTATCTTGGATAGAGTACTCTGCACATCACATGGGTTTGTCTTTTCTAAGTTGTAGACAATCATGCCTTTGTCTGTTGAAGCCCATTTCAGTTCAAGCAGTACTTTGTCTGTTCAGCTTTGTCTCTGCTCACTATGCAGCTTCTACTTCATCTTCTATTTTGTCTGATACTTAATCTATCACAAGTAACAAATGAACTTTTGATCTGAAGATGAAGTGAGGTTCTTCAACTGTTTTGCACACTACGAGCAACAGAAGAGGTTTGCTATTGCAACTTCTTTGTTTCTTTAATCTTCATTTGTCTGTCTTACCTCAGTTGAAGTTGCACTTTCTTATCTGTTTATATTACCTTTTTGTCCTTAGACAAATCCATTCTTCTAACTTGGTTGATCAAACAAAGTTTTCTCTTCTTTGTGCATGATTATTTGGGTAGCGATTACATCTTTCTTCCTTTATTTGAGTATTTGATGGATCTTCTTCTTCTTTCTTTTTCTCAAATAGCTTTTCTTTGGTCGGTGTAGATAGTTCGAATTTCAAGAACAACTTTATGCCCTTTGACCATGGCTTTGTCTTCAACTTCATTTGTCTTACATTTGTTTGTTGAGATTTTCTCTTTAAGGTTGACAAACAATGCAGGCTCGTTGTAGCACATCTTTGAAGCCTTATTTATCTCACATTGCATTTGTTCATGATAGCATCTAACATAACCTTTCTTATTTCTTGTCTCCAAACCTTTTGTTTTTTTCTTCTTCTTCCATGATTTTTATCAACTCAATTTCGATAGAACGTAGCAGATAGTTGTGGCAGTTTGTTGTAGAAATCATTATCATGTACTTGAACTTTTCTACACTTGCTACATTGTTAGCTTTCATATACAATCTCAAAATGTATTTTATCCTCATGTGATTATAATATTTTGTAAATCAAGGATAACATAAATTTCCATTAAACGAAAAATATGAAAGCTTAAGTAATTATGGTGCTTAGTATGATTTAGCAAATTTATACAGTAAAGAGTAATTAATGTTACGTACACTATAATGTGAGGAATGTATGGTTGTATAATTAATTATTCATGGTTATGTGTTTATGTTATTTAATGTTATCAATGCATAACTATATGTATGATTGTTTAGATATTTAAGTATACAAACTTTTTATGAGCTTTGTTATCATCAAAATCATATATAATAATACTGACAGTGGGGAGATCTCTCTTTCTTTCAGCCATTTTCTTTTATTGTCTAGGCTGTCTCCTTGAGGTGCTGCCACTGTTGCTTCTTGTGAACCTTCTGAAGTTTTTGACTAACATAGCCATATCATCTTCAGATTGTGATGCAAGTTCACTATTGCTTTTATTGGTCACTTTGAGATGAATGCTCTTCTTTTGCTTCATTAGCTCATCTCTCTTACTTTTGATTAGCTCATGTGGCATCAATGAGTTGATAAGATCATCCACCAAAAGCACTTTCAGATCCTTTGCTTCTTCTATCATCGTGATCTTCTGGTTCTGGGATTCTAGTAGTGCCCTTAGTACCTTGATTGCCTATTCAGAATTTATGACTTGTTTTTCCAAACCTTTCGAAGTATTAATAATTTTTGGAAAACAAGCTTACATTTCTGAAATGCTCTCCCTTTCTTTCATCCTAAAATTTTTTAATTCTCTTATCAATATATTCCTCCTTGTCCCTTTGACCTATGAAGATCCATCATAAATAGACATTAATTTATCCAAAATATCTTTTGCAGTAGTGCAAGAGGATACTCTATCAAACTTAGTTGAAGATAGTCCATAAAATAAGGAGTTCATAGCCTTTGCATTATTTTGAACCCAAGTGGCCTCCTCTTTAGTCAATGCACTTAACTTATTCCAGTGGTGGGAAGGGTGATTCCTATTTCAATGGCCTTTCAAGGTTCCATATCTTGGTTATAATGAATCGCTTCATCCTCAACTTTCAGTAAGCAAAGTTGGTTCCATCAAATAGGGGTGGTCAGGTAGACGATTGCCCCTCACCGAATATTTGAGACAAGGATGATGGGTTTGCCATTGGATCACTACAATTGTTTATGAATTCTGTTCTTATACCACTTGTTAGTCTCAAAGCTTAGGCAACTATTCAAGAGGGGAGGGGTGAATTGGGTACTTAAAATTTTGCGAAACCCCTTTAGGTTAAAATTTCTTTTAATAATCAATCCAATCACTCAACCAATGCACAAATAAATAAGGCACATGAATTTTTATAGTGGTTCGAGTTAACACTCTACTCAACTCTTCCAAGAATACTCTCCTCTTAGTGTTGTGGGTTCTACTATCTCAAGTAGCAGAAAAATAATCAATTCACCATGCACTCTTCTAGAATCTAGCTCTAGGGGGTGTGACTACAGTGCTTCTAGCACTCTTCTAAATTCAAGCTCTAGGGGACCTAAATACAGTGCTCCCAGCACTCTTCTAGATTCTAGCTCTAGGGGGCATAAATAAATAGCTCTTGTTTGCACTCAGACAGTCACAACTCTTCTTGAGTTGGCCTTAACTAGCAGCTCAAAAAATTATATAGAATGAATATCAAAAGTTAAGGCACCTATATAGACATTTCACAAAAAGCACAAGGAAAGAATTATGAAGATTAGATGCAAAAATAAATAATCCTTCAAAAAGGGGGTTGTCAGCTTTCAAAGAAAGCTAAGAAAGGTTTGAATACAAGGCTCACAACTCTTGAAAGATGTAAAAGGTTTTTGCTCAGTAATTTCTTTCAAAAAGGGATTGAATGTTTTTCTCAATTATTCTTCCTTCTTCTTCTTCATCCACCAATGTTGCATTTATAACTGCCTTGAATTCCATCTATTGGTGGTATGTGAACTCTATTAATGATAGAAGAATATTTTGATTAACACATTTGAATTCTTAGTCTTTTGATTAATTCTTGTCTGCTAGAATGCGTACGGCGCCTACCTTGGAGAAGATGTTTTCCTGATACTTAATAAGTATTGGTCAAAAAGTTTTGCAATGTATGATACTTTCATCAATTTAGAAAGAGCCTCATTAATGTTGGATAAAGTCCAACAATTTAGTTTGTTTGTTGCTCATCTTTACTTATGTCAGACAAAGTATTTGTCCAACTATCTATCGAACAAAGTCCTTTCGTCTTCTAGTTTATCCATGGCAAGTAATGGACAAATCTAGTTAGCATGAACGAATCATCTTTCCAGTGGTTCATCTTTTACTTTATTCATTGCAAGTAACAGATAAATCTAGCTAGCACAGACAAATCATCTTTCCAGCAGTTCATCTTTTGGTTTGTACATGGCAAGTAATGGATGAATTGTAGAGGCATAGACAAAGACATCTTGTCAGATATCTAGACAAAGTAAGCTATTCGTCTATGGCTTACTTAGATCAGACGAATCCTGTTGCTACATTTGTCTGTGTTGTCAGATAATCATTGGCTTAGTAAGTTATGCATCTATGGCTTACTTTTGATAGACAAAGTCTATTGTATGTTCATTGCTTTGCATTCGTCTTAGACAAACTTCACTTTGATAAACAAACAATGACTCGGTTGATTCCTTTTCATTTTGAGCTTAGACCATAGCAACACTTCATTTCTGGTGTTGCATTTGTTTGGAGCACCTGTCTATTTGGACAAACAGATTGACACCTTCAATATATTCTAATTCTTCTCTTGTTATTTTGTCCATAAGGTCTATAACTTGATTTTGCATACTAAATGGTTAATAATAACCATTAGTACATAATCGTTAATCAACTTTTGTTTGTCATTAAAATTACACATTTATACTAACAAAATTTAGGACTTGAAGTTAATTTTCAGACTTGACTCTGTGTCCAAAAATTACTATAGCAGTTATTGTACCTGTTCGCTATAGCAGAGTTACTGTAGCACTCGGTCTGAATTCCATGTCCAAAGTTAATAGCTGTGTTCAAACTTTCTATCTATAATTAGTATAGCTATGTCCAAAATTTATTGCAGCAAATCATTACAGTAGTCATGAACAACATCTTTTTCTTCCCTTTTTCCTATTCTATTTTACAAGAACTAACTTACTTCAAGTCATAAATAAGTTTTGTTAATCATCGAAACCAAACTTTCCAGGTCAACAATCTCTCCCTTTTTGATAATGACAAAACTTGATGACCTATATTAGCAAAATAGTGCTAATGAACTAATGTAAACTCCCCCTAAATAACTTATATAATAAGCATATGGAAGTTTAATTCGTTTCAGCCCACTATGATAAGATTTGGTCCACATTCAACAAATTTTCAAAAAGTCCTATTTCTACTTCTTTTCCCCCTTTAAATAATTTAATCATAAATGCAGCAAGTCTCAACATTCTCTCCCTTTTTGTCATAATCAAAAAGGTATAAGAGATGATGGATTTTCAACAGTTTTTGGTATGAGGGACTGAACTATTCTCCCCCAATAATGCATGATCTCAAACTTCATTTTCCTTGCTCCCCCTATCATACATAATCTAACAGCTTTATTTCTCTTGTTTAAACCAAAGTTCATCTAGCTATTAATAGTAAATAAACCCATAATAATGATTATAGAAGGTCTGACTAGGATTGGATTACCTATTCCCAACCTTAAAATTTGAAGTTTCCCAAACAAGCTTAACTTATGCCTTGGGACTATAATGACATTAAGGTTATTTCATTTGGTCCAAGAAATAGATGATTGACATTAAGGCCTAGCTTGCATACCTAAATACATGATGGTTCTCTTGCGAGAGATAAAGTGATGAAGGTTAATAATTATATGCAATGAAATGCAGCGAATTGAGATTAGAAAAACAATACCTTCACCTACTTAGCTTCCTTAATAGATTTATGTTTCAATGTACCACGGTTGACGAGCTACTTCTTCTCCTATTATGGCTACAATTGGAATGTAGTTATACACAAATGAACTTCCTCACATTTTTTCTTACATTTTCTTCTTCTTCTTCTTCACACGTACAATGTTCTACTAAATTTACAATTTTCTTCTTTTTCTTTTTCTCTAGTAGACTCCTAATCTTCTTAGAAAGGATTTTCAGAATTTCTACTTCATCATCCTCCCCCTCATTACATGAAGAATATGAACTTCAATGCCCATACACTATCTTCATTCCCTTTACTTCTTTCTCATTTTTCCATACTTCATGGGTCATCAAGGATCCTATGAGTTCTTCAACTGGGAGCTTGTTCAAATCTTTGGCCTCCTCAATAGTTGTAACTTTAGGCATCCAATTTCTAGGAGGAGACCTTAAAATCTTTTTAACTTGCTATAAACAAGATATCTCATTGGTTAAAATTTTTAGGTTGTTTGTAGGTCTCATAAATCTAGAAAACATATAAGATATAAACTCATTCCTAAATATGCAGAAACTTTCATACTCTTAGACAAGTAAACTAGTCCTAACTTCTTTAACCTGGCTTGTCCCCTCATAAACTGCTTGCAAATAATTCCAAATCTCCCTAAGCAGTTTCACATGAGAATATTTTCTTAATTTTAGATGGAGAGAGAGCATCGTTTAGAGCATTTTGTGCCTAGGCATGTAATTGAACAACTCTAATGTACTTATTAGTCCATTTACACTCATCTGAAGTGGAGAGCACCACTCCTACTATATTCCCTAACTTATAACTATTGGTAATTAAAAAAATTATTAATCCTAATTTTTTAATAGCTATAATGCTCCCAATCAAACTATTGAGGTCTAATGGTCGATTGACCCTTCTTGATTCCACTAAAATTGTTTGCCATATGTGATCTATGAGGCCTTGAATTTTTTTTCCATAAGTAGACTCGTCAGGTAGCTTGATTTGGACAAGAGGTGCTTGGTAATATAAATGGAAAATCTTGATAGGCATGCATAAAGGATCAAGAAATAGGATGAATAAGAAGGAAATTCTTGACAAAAAGAGAAAGTATTGATGACTTGGAGGCAAACACTATGAGAAAAGTTGACAAAAAGTATCACAAATGGGCTGCATGTATACTTGGTTGCATGTGTTACTGGAGCGCCATAATTGGTGAAGCTTTAAATGCTCCACCAGCTCCCATTTCTAGCCCAAAATGTTTTAGCCCTCTCCTTTTGTTCCCCAAGATTTAGAAATTGTTGATTCCCATGGAATCTGATGCAAATACACTAAGGAATTGATGGCAAGTAGTGTCGTTGTGGTCCGACATAAAGAAAATGCTTTATTGGACTGATTTTGGCCGTGGGAATTATAGAGAACTTGAGGATTTCACTACATAGTTCACTTTTGTGGTTTTCAATCAGAGAACATAAGGTGGTAAGTGATTTGTATTAGTAAGAAACTAATTCTGTTAACAAATTCCTTTGATTCTAGTTTATGAAGTTGATTTGGGAATTGGGAAACTTGGAAATTTGGGAAAAACATGAATTGAGTAGTGAATTGGGTGCTTTGAATATGAATTGAAATAAAAATCTAGTTAAATCATGCTTAGATGTGGTATGGGAAAGGAATCCCAACTTGTTATTAGTTGCAATCATGAAAACCAGACATTACTTGGTTGATGTTTGATGAAATGGCATTTAGATAGGCATAGCATGATTAACCCATGATGATGATTCCCTAATCATCTTTTAATTGAGTTTGGGTTAAACCCTAAACAAGTTTAGGCTTTGGAATAATGATAATCTCTACAATAACTGTATTTTATAATCAATACATGCACTTGGATGATCATTGGACATATGTTTCAAGTATAGGACTTCCAAATTGTGAAGCAATTCTTGGAAACACAATGCTCTAAGGGAAAGAAAGGTGTATTGATTAGGTAAGCAGGTTTACTTTATCTAAGTAATAGAGTTAAATTGAATTTAACTCTATTTATTTGCACTTTGGGCACTATATGGTAATTGGGTAAGTTTTGTTGAATCATGTTTTGATGTGTTTAAAGTATGTGAAATATGTTATATATGGATTGAAATGAAGTCAGTTATGTTGCTAACATGGTTTCAAGAGATAAGTTAGGTAAGTTGATGCTACATAACATAGTGGTATGTCCAGTTCAAGATAGTAAAATTTGAGAATCGGATTAGGTGTTGTATACATGCTTGTGAAAGGATGTGCTAAATTGAGTCATATGAACTAATGGAGACTAAGGATAGATTAAATACAATATATTAAAGCTTAAGTAGCTTATTTAAACTTTGTATATGAAGAAGTGCAAAGAGATGCAAATAGGGTAAAAAATCAAAATGCATAGAGGAGGTAGTGAGCTGGATGCCACAGCGCCCAATTTAAACGTCGCTGCATTGAAATTGGATGCCATGGCACTTGCGTGCAAAGTGGATAGGTTGCGAGATAATATGAAGTTGGATGCCGCAGCATCCAAATTGGATACCGTGGTACCCAATTCGCTATGAATCGTAACCCATGGGCAAGATATTAGATGTCGCGACATCTAATTCACTGTGAATAGTAACTTTTCCCTTTTTTTGAAATTTTTCTATTTTGTAAATTAGAGTGTATTTATGCTATTTATGCTATTTTGAAGATATGTTTGCTGTAATATCATTGAGAAACATTAGAAACCAAGTGAAAACACAAGAAATGTTATATTATAATAAACATTTGAATGACGTGGGGATTTATTTCTTAAGTAAGATGAATTCCTGACAGAGGTATGTACTTGAGTTTGAGGATTTAATTTAGCATTAAATTGAATTTAGCAATTTGATTAAGAAGTTAAATGCCTACACAAATAATCAAATATGTGAGATTGGGTTTGGATGCTTACTGGGATGGCCACTTGGTGTGTGGTTGAGTCCACTTCATATGTGGCTGAGTCCACTTAGTATGTGGCCAAGTCCACTTGGTTAATGGCCTCCCGTGCATGATACTAACTCGTGGTAGATGAGATATAAATGATATACTTATCTTAGTAGACTCTTATCTAGAAATATGTATCACTGTTTGTATTTGTCTCATGATAGTAGTTTTATTTACATATGTGAGATTACATACTATATATATTCTATCCATGATGGATTAAATCACAACCTGCTTACTGAATTTCCCAACTCACCCTATTTTGTTATGTTTTAGTTGACGAGCTTGAAAACGGAACCCAATGAAGGGTTGGAGCTCATGAGAGGGATAGACCTTGATGCTTAGGACTCTTTATCTTTGTCTACATTTTGGAATGTATCAAAAATGTAAATTTTAAATTATCTTAATGATGTAAATAATGTAAAGCAAAGATGTAAAAATCATGATATCCTGCGTGTCATTACTGTAGAGTCCCATATTATGGCTTAACTCAAGTGGGGAGGGGTGAATTGGGTTTGTAAAAATTATGGACAAATATAATTATTGCATTGGAAAGGAATGGAAGCTAGATTAAGCAGCACATGACGCAAGAGATTTTTAGGTTTATAAAAATTCATTGCCTTAATCCCTATTAAACCATTTTCCTCTTTTCACGTTTGTGTATGGTGTGTTGTAAGATAGGTAGTAAAACAATAAAGTACATAAAAGATAAAGCTATTAAATAGACACACATAAATAAAAGAATTTTTATAGTGATTCTGGAACCCCGTTCCTATATCCACTCTTCCAAGAGCACACTCTCCTTGTGCCTTGGGTTCCACTATATGCCATATAATTGAAATACAAAAATTCTCCCAACACTATTCTAGATTCTTGCTCCAGGGGGCGTAAACTAGTGCTATCAACACTCTTTTGGTTTTCTGAACTTACCAAGAAACTCACTAGTTTCGAAGGTGACTCACAAACTTGATGGGTTTCCTAAGATCACCAACTCATACAATGTGATTTTCCTAAGTTCACCATAAACTCACTGATTTTAAATATCACAAGCAAACTTGATGGTTTCCTAGAGCTCACTATCAACTCTCTGGTTTCAAGTTTATCATAAAACTTATACACTTGTACATAGGCTTTCACTCAAGCATAGGGGAAGATTTGATCTCTTCATAGCTCTACATAATGCAAAGATCTTCCCATAATGTAAAGAAAATGGCCATAATGATTTGACACTTAAAGCTCATTAAAGATAATTGATGATTAAGCTCTTGGCCATTGGTGGAAGGATTTGGAGAAGATTAAGCTCCTTTGAAAAGTATTCCTTCACCTCCTTGAATTGTCCTAGCTCTTCTCCTTAAATAGCTTCTTCAAAAACTTGACCATTGCAGAGGAGAAGGTTGGAATTGATGCAGGAAGGAGAGCAGCTTTGAATGTAGAAGACCGTTGTGGTTTTTGTCATTAAAGTGCATGCCTTCTAATTTATCTTGAGTTGCTAAAACATCATTCTTTTATAGAGAGAAAGATGAGTCATTGTTGAAATATCCTTTCTCATTTTGACTAAACACAGCTGAAAAACTTACAGCGCCGCTTATTGCCAAAAATGGTGACTAGAGAAGTTCTGCATGCAGAAAGCAACGAGCACAGATGGCATGGAAAGTCTTGGGTGAATTAAGCTATACACTTCATCTTTAGGTTTATATGTAGTGAGTTATGGACAAATTTTGATGGCATGGATGAAGTCAAACTAGTTTGGACAAATTAGCTCTTCGCTTTATCTTTTGATTTGTCCATAGTAAGTAACAAATGAATTTGAACTGGTTTTTAGACAAATTCAGCTTTGTCTTTTCATCTACTTGATCAGATAAAGTAAGATGTTCTTCTTTTATTCCACATTCATCTATAGTAAGTGATGGAAGAAGTTTGTCTTACTATGTTCCTCAGTGGTCAAACAAAGTATCTTCATGTTGTAGGCATTTGTTTGAGGCAAATGGTTAAAGATGATGTTCTTGCTTCTTCATTTTCATTTGTCCAAGTTTCTAATGAGGTTTCTCCTTCTTGCTTTATCTTGGACAAACTTTTACTTGGTCATTAAAGATTGTCTAAGGTAATCTTCTTTGATGAAGTTTCTACTTCTTGACCATGACTTTGTCTTAGGCTTGCCTTTGTTGTTGCTTTGAATTTGTCCGTAAGAGTGTCTCCTTGGATTTTATAGACAAAGCAAAATTCCTTGTAGTTCATCCTGAAGCCTTTTGATTCTTCTTATTTTTCCTTCTTCTGGAATGTGATCTTTACATTTTCAATAGCTTAATTCCTCTGAGATGTAGTAGATGGTTGAGGTAGTTGATTGAAGTTCTGCACTTAGAAATTTCTGTACTTGCTGCATTGTTAGCTTTCACCTATATCATTAGAATGTATTTATCCTTATGTAATTTCTATACATTATGGAGCAAGGATAACACACATCTTTATTTAAGCACCTAATTATGATATCTCAATAAAACATTATGCAAACATGTGATTATATAAAGATTAAATGCAATAACATACGCTTGTATAATTTAAAATTTTATAATCATGCATATGTTCTAAGTATAGTTGATTATCATTGAAGCACATTGATCACGTATATCATTAGCATAAATTGAGTCGTAAGTCATCAAAATCATACACAATAATTCTAACAATTCCCCCTTTTTGATGATGTCAAAAACTTGAAGACTTGTGATAATTAAAGTTTGCTAATGATCTGCTAGTGAGACTCCCTATTTGATCTCCCCCTGAATATCTGACTTATGTAATCCTTTGGGGTTCGACAATTTGTTTTCTAATCCTCCCCTTTTTGTCTAATGTTTTTCTCTCATTACTCTTTCTCACAAGTCTCTCCTATTTTCCTCCCCCTTTTTGTCAGAATCAAAAAGGTCACTCTCCAAAATCACAGCCTAGTTAATAGAAATTTTGTATTAAATTCCATCAATTAACACACTTAATGCATAAGCTAGCTATCCACTTGATTTGCATTCAATGCACTAACTGTTTGGGTCTATTAGATACCATAATAGGAGGATAATTAAGCCATGATTATCCCTTTATCACTTGGCTTAATTATCTTACTTAATTTCTAAGTTTTCCAGCCCCAAAATCCCATAGACAGTAGCTATATACAAGATCAATTTTCATTTTTCAATGACCTGTTTTAATGTCGCTAATCCTTCCTCCCTAACTGAATTTAATTAAGTCTTAATCATGCCTTAGATACCTTGTTTCCATCCCTTAATCCCCACTTAAAAATTCTAGCAACCCTAGTGGTTTAGGGTTTGATTTTTCATTAAAATTTCAACATGATTTGCATCTACTTCTTCCATAACATCATTAACAACTTAATGGGATTAAATCCATACCTTAATCCTTGAATTTGCATCATGGGTCCCACTTATCAGCAATAAGATTTCACATTTAGTTGGTTTCCACCCTTCTAATCTGAGAAAATTTGGATGCGATGGCCCACTAATCACGTTTACTATCCTTTGCTAGCAATTTCTTACACTAAACCAAGCTAAAATTGAAGAGGGAGGATAGAAAGTGGAGCTCATGTTGAAAGGGGCATGAACAAGCTCTCTCTCATGTTGGGAAGATGAGATAGAGATTGCAAAAGTGATTTTTATAATACTTTGATTATTGTAGTCTACACTCCATTGAAAATGATACTCATGCACGAAACTTGACTTTCTAAAAGCCCATTTAATCACCATCTTTAATACATGTAGGGTACCCATTTGGTGAATCATGTATCCAAATAAATTTTTCATTCATAATATATTTTCATAATTTTTATTTATTTTTTTCAATTTAATTGAATTTAACCAAAATTCTTCAAAAATTATCGGCAACTCAATATTCCAACTTCCACAGGCAATTTTTTTTCTTCACTTATTAATCATTGATTAACGTGTGTCGTCATATACACACATTAATATGGATATTTAATTCATTTTTATAATTGTTTCAATAAATAAATCTATATTTTTCAATATTTACATGTTTGGCATTTCACAGATTTAAATTCATTTTCTTTTTCACTTAAATGATTTATTTAATACACTTTAATGCACCCCACACCTTATACTTATGTTTATATTAATAATCCACTCAATTTCATAACTTTTTCATAATAATTTTCTCAAAATTTTAATTATACAACCTGTCGACCTGGAAAAAATTATCAAAACTTTACAATAGTAAAAATTTGAATTTTTGAAAATTTTCAGGGCCTTATAGTCATCATGGATGATTATAGTAAATTCACCTAGATAATGTTTTAGCTTCCAAAGATGAAGCTTTTTCATTCTTTGAAGTATTTATCAAGCGCGTGTAGAATGAACAAAGCACTCATATTATTGCCATAAGGAATGATCATGGTGGAGAGTTTGAGAATCATCGGTTCACAAATTTCTGTGAAAGCAATGGAATTCTTCAAACTTTCTCTACACCAAGAACACCTTAGCAAAATGGAGTTGCTCAAAGAAAAAATAGATCCCTGCAAGAAATGGCAAGGACTATGTTGAGTGAATATAATTTACCTCAATATTTCTGGGCTGAAGTAATGAATACCACTTGCTATATTATTAATAGAATTTCTATTAGGCCCTTACTCAACAAAACTCCAGTTACACTGTATTATTGTAAGAAACTAAATATTTCTTATTTACTTACTTTTGGCTGCAAATGCTTTATTCTTAATAATGGTAAGGAAAACCTTAGAAAATTTGATAGTAGATCTGATGAAGGAATATTCGTAGGTTATTCCATTATTAGCAAGGCTTTTAGATTATACAACTTGAGACATAAGATTGTAGAAGAATTTGTTCACGTTAAATTTGATGAATATACTGACTATATGAAGAGCTAGTGATTTTGATGATAAGATAGAAAACCTTATAACAAATGTGGAGAAACTGAAGTTACAAGATCAACAAGCAGAAGCTTCACAATCAGAGACAATAATGGATTAAGCTTGACCCTCCACAATAGAGGTAAATGACTAAGGTTACTCTTCTCTTCTTAAAGATTAGAGGTTCATGCATGCTCATCCTGAAAGCCAGATAATTGGAGATGTATATGATAAACTTAAAACTTGATCTTCATATCACTAAATATGTGACAATTTTGCCTTCATTTCTCAACTGGAGCCAACTTGCATAGAACAAGCTTTAGAAGATGAGAACTAGATTTTAGTTATGCAAGAAGAATTGGACCAATTTAAAAGAAATGATGTGTGGACTATTGTTCCAAGACCAGACCACTGATCTATTATAGGAACTAAATGGGTCTTTCAGAACAAATTGGATGAATCAATAATTATAGTGCGTAATAAGGCAAGATTAGTAGCAAAGGGGTATTATTAATAAGAATGCATTGACTTTGAAGAGTCATACACCCTTGTTGTAAGGATAGAAGCCATTATAATGCTCCTTGCATTTGCATCCATTATGGATTTCAAGTTATATCATATTGATGTAAAGAGTGCATTCCTAAATGGATTCATTAATGAAAAGGTTTATGTGAAACAAGCCCCCTAGGTTTGAAGATCTTCATATTCCAAATCATGTCTCCAAACTCAAGAAAGCTTTTATAGTTTGAAACAAGCTCCTAGAGCCTGAAAGCTATCTATGGTTTGAAACAGGCTCTTAAAGTCTGGTATGAGAGTCTAAGTTCTTATTTGAAAAAGGCTTTTCAAGGGGTAAAGTGTATACCACTCTCTTCATTAAGCATGCAATGAATGACATCCTTGTTCAAATTTATGTTGATGATATAGTATTTGGTGTAACTAATGAAAATCTTTACCAAGAATTTTCTAAGACAATGTAGGGAGAATTTGAAATGAGCTTGATGGCTGAACTCAACTTCTTCTGGGGGCTACAAATCAAGTAAATGAAAGAATAAATTTTCATCCACCAAGTCAAATACAAAAAATAACTGGTGAAGAAATTCAACATTGAAAACAGTAAAAGAAATGGAACACCATTGAGCACATCAATAAAAATGGAAAGGATGAAAAAGGTAAATTTGTTTACTATAAACTTTATAAGAGCATGATAGGATCTCTACTGTATTTGATTTTTAGTAGATTTGATATAATTTTTAGTGTCTATATGTGTGCTAGATTCAAATCAGATCCTAGAGAGTCACATTTCATTATTGTGAAAAGAATTCTTAGATATCTTTTAGCCACTTCAAATCTTGGTTTGTAGTATAAAAAAGGTTTAGAATTTGAATTGATTTGGTACTTAGATGCAGATTTTGCATGATATAAAGTAGATAGGAAGAGTACGTCAAGATCATTTCAGTTTCTAGGAAACATGATTATGTCATAGTTCTCTAAGAAATAGACATCATTTGCATTATCAACTGTTGAAGCTGTATATATAGTAGTAGGCAGTTGCTATGCTTAGATTTTATGGGTGAAACAACAATTAGGTGATTTTTGTTTGAAATATATTAATACACCCATCAAATGTGATAATACTAATGCCATAAGTTAGACAAAGAATCTAGTGTTGTATTCCAGCACTAAACACATAGAAGTCAAGCACCACTTATTAGAGATCACATACTAAATCATGATATCTGCTTAGAATTTATACCAATTGAAGATCAGTTAGCACATATTTTCACAAGGCAACTTCTAGAAGATAGATTTTGCAACATTAGAAGAGACCTCAAGATATTAGACCCATGTGCATAAATTGCATATTATAGGATTTAATTATTTTATAATTTAAATAATCACTTGATTATGATGATTAGATTTATGCCTGTATACCAAAACCGTACATGAATTCTACATCACTATCTTTAAAATGTTTTTAAAGCATTTCAGAAACTCTGATAGAGTTTCAGAGTCTTTTCTAGACTTAAATAACTTCTCAGAACATCCTCAGAAGTTTTGAAGCTTTCTTTCTGAACCTCTGAAGCTTATACCTAATTTCAAAATCTTTATAAAACACAACTTTTCATGTAGCACTAAAACTTCCTTAGAACTTCTGATGTTATTAACTTAAAAATTTTGAAGCCCATCAACACATGTTAAAACTCTTCAGAATCTTTAAACTCCCATTACAAAGACTCCAATCTCTGAAACCCTAGTTTCAAAAATATCATACATCTTTTTCTATCCCTAAAAGTTAGTTTCAGAGTAGTCGATAAAAAATTATTATAAGTGCTTATCTTTCCCTCACCTAAAGCATTCCACTCCATTTCAAATCCAACTCTCTTAATATTTCTCTCACTAGAATCTTTTAAAACCCATATCTCTTAAAACCCTAGGTCCAAACCCACTAAAAATTCATGGCTAGAATGAAGAAGGCAAGAGAAATAATAGAATCTTCATCAACAAACTCTAATGAAAGAAGAAGAGAAAGCTTAGAAGAAGCTCCTAGGAAGAAAAGAAGAACTGAAGATTACGTCTTAAAGGTAATTTTCAACAACAACATACCTACAATAGATTTAGAAAGAGTTTTGAAGGAAGAAAAATAGTGAAGGGAAGATTATTTGACCTTGATGCTTTTGGAGAGAATGTATTAAATTTGGAAGAAACCAACTAGATTAAATTCCAAGGATGGGAAGAATTGCTAAGTTATAAAGATAAATACTATCCAAGAATGGTTTAATCCCTAATAAGCAATTTTAACTACAACACTCAAAGATCATGGATTGGAAATTCATAGATAGACCTATCTATCTTCTGAAAGCATAAGGAATGCATTCAATATTCCTAAAGTAGAAGGGGAAGAAATTGAATATCCATCAACTAGAGCATAATTCTTCTCAGAATTAGCTGGCGTAAAGATTGATGAAAAAGTGAATTATTTCCTTGTAAGCCACTTGAGTTTGGATTTGAATATTGCTCACATGTCAATTTTCAACAACAGACATCCCAAAATGGGAGTAACTAATCAGGTTTCTAAGAAAGAAGCCAAAACAATGTGGGCTCTGAAGAATAGGAAGAACATAGACATTGGTCAAATCATGATAGATCATTTGTACCTAGTTAAAACAAATTCTAGGCTTCACCTTCCATATGGGATAATCTTGAGTAAAATTTTGAGGATAGCAAATATTGATCTTTCAAAAGAAGAAGGGGGAGAATTCATGGAAAGAGAAACTATAACGAAAGCTACACTAAAAAGGATTGGCTTTAAAAAGACTTCAAAAGGATGGATATATCAGAAACTAAGAAAGGAAGAGCAGATAAAGAAAATAAGAATCAAAGTAGAAAGTAGAGAAAGGCAAGAGATAATGGAAGAACCCACAGGTAGAGAAGAAGAAGAGGCAGAAGAAGAAGATAGAGAAGAAAGCATAGCAGTACTGCCATCCAAACCTACCTAACCTCAATACAGTCCTACCCAACATGAACACCCTCCTAAACCTCAACCTAATCAAACTATCTACCTAACTACACAACAACTGCAAGCCATTCTTTCATCCCACCTAATACCCATTCACACAAAAAAAACAACCTTGAAAACTAAAACATAGCCATGCACCTGAAAATAAACTCAACTTGGGATTCATTGTGTCAAGAATTAGATGTGTTGAGTACTCAAATTGAATCTATGAAAACTCAACCTCAAACCTAATCATCCTCCTCTTCTCAATCCTTCCCTTTCCAAACTCACAACAAAACTCCTTCATCCATTCATTTCATAGAACATTCATCATCTCACTCCCACACTAACAATAAGTTAGTTTCTGCAACAGACATTCTTCCTTCAGAGAATATAATCTTTGAAAAGAAAAATTCATTACACTCTCCCTCACCTACATCCCCAAAATCCCTCACTACACATCCATCCACACCAGCTCCAAATACAATTCCAACTAAGGCTGAAATTTCTTTTTCCAAAAAACTATGTCCTTCATTTTATCTAGGCTTTTTACTTATTGAACCCACTACTATCCCACTAGAAGACGACAACTCAAACTCCTGTAGAACCCACATTTGTTATAAACCTCTCTAGATTAGATGTTATTTCCCCAAGACCACCAGAATATCTAGATTGGTCTGATTCTTAGGACTCATAGCACATTCCAACTAGATATAACAGATCCCATCTTAAGAACATTAAAAAAGCCCCAACAACACCTCCCAAGCTAGTGGAAGATAACTTTGACTATCTCGTCAAAATTTATCAACCCATTAGAATGACCTACTCTTAATTAAAAGCTCAATTAGACGTCAATTTTTCTATTTTTGACATGTTCCTATCCTACAATCTCAATATTTCTCCCAAAGAACTACCTTTCCCATTACTTACTGACCCTATTACCCTTTCCAGAATCCAACTTCTTCTTGATCCTATTCTCACTCCTAAAGGGCATGACATTCAAATACCACACATTAAATCATTCTTAGATGAGTATTCACAAAAACTTCTCCAACTACTTCCTTAATCTAGGCAACCTTGAACAACCTTCCCATCTCCCTTAGGTCCTCACAATCAAATCTTTCTAATTGAGGAAGACTTTTTATCCTTCTCCCAAGCTAACCTCCAAGCCATAGGAATTGACCTTCCCCTTCCATATCCATAACTAGTTGATCCATCCTTTCAAAACAAAATCCTAGTTTCCATCTCAAAATTGAACCAGCTCCACCTTCTCCAAAAACCAAAGCTCAAGAAAACCAACCTCTATTCCCAAACCTATAGCTTTGCCTAAGCTAAAAGTATCGTCTAAATCCAAAAGTTTGCCAAAACCAAAAACCACACATGAACGAAAAGCCCCACTTAAACCACCAGTCCAAATCCAAACCCACACTCCCACCACTTAAGACCGCACCTAGACCCTCCAACTAAGAACCCATCATCTTGCATGAAGAAGAATATCATGCCAAAATGCATGCCAACTACACAGCCATCTAAAATAAAGAACCCATTTACTTTCCTGTTGCTAGACCTAGATTATGCTGCATGCACCTTTTCTAACAGCCATTCTTATAGAGCTTTAAACCTCCACAACCCCATTACCTACCCCACCCACTAATCATACATCCTTCACTTATAATCCTACCTACTATCCCTTAACCTACTCTAAAAAGCCTAAAGCTACCCCTAAAAAGCCTTAATCTACTAGTATCTCTCCTCCATATCTTTCTTTTATGGCTATACTTGTTTGCTATAATTTCCTTTTGGGCCAAACGTTTTTTATCATGTTGTATCTTCATGTAACTCCCATCATATTTTTGTGTCACTATGCTAAACATCTTTGTTTTGCAAGTATCACTATATTTGTACAACTCCTTCAGATTATAATGCTATATCGTTCTTTTGCACCATCTAGTTGCTATTTATTATTTTTTCTCAAGCCTTTCTTTATTATCACAAAAAGGGGGAGAAATATCAGAGTAACTTAGTGCACCCATTTAGGGGGAGACACACTAAATCAGTAGAAGCACACACTACATATTAAACATGCATTAAGCCACTTTAAATTTCTTTATTGCATATTTTATGAAAGGTTCATCACTCAAATATTTTATCATCATAAGAGGGGGAGAATGTTGAGTCTAATCTTCCTACTTAGCTTAATTTTGATGATGAATGTAATTAAGCAGCAAATTTTTCATGATAAGCAAACTTATGAGTTAAGAATTAAGGTACTAACTAGTTACTTTCCCAAATGATGCAACATTAATTTGTTAAAATGAATTAAAGAGAGTAACTATTAAGTTTAAAGCGTAAGACATTAAAGAAATTTAGAAAATGCTCACGTAGAAACATCTCAAAAGCTATAAGAAGTTCTTCAGAACCTCTTCAAAGATAAGGCATGAGCCTCAGAATCATTTCAAAAGATTTCTCATGTCTCAAGAAATAGATCAAAAGCATTCTCAAGCCTTTAGAAATTATTCAAAGGAAGCTTCTGCACTCAGTACCTCGTCAGAAGCAACTTGAAAGTCACACTCTACTCAGAAGCCAAGATAAGATTCAAGAAGCGTATCAAAGGTAGAATTCAAACTTTAGAAATTTACCTCAGAAGAGCCTTAGAAACAAAAATATTACTGTTGAAAGTGTCAATTACCAAAATTTGCCTTCAGAAGAATCTGAAGTGCTCAACCTTACAAAAATTCAAATGTTGCCATGGTTTGGAAGTTTAGAAGAAAAGCTTCAGAAATTCTACATTAAATGCATAACATTAACTAACAAGTAGTTGAACTTCAAAAGTTCTAAAGACTAAGCTCAGAAGTTCTAAAGCCAGTCAAAAGGAGAAAGCTACGACGAAGCCTTGAATGCCCTTCTTCAAATGGTCAATAAGCTAATAAAAATAGTCATTATGGCTAATTTTTCTTCCATAACTTATAAAAGGAAGATTCAAATGTCTGGGAGAATAGTTGAACAAATTTATCTAAGCATTTACAAAAGCATTTACTAAAGCTCCATAGTTTTCTTTCACAAGATCAACTCCACTGCTCTAGACTTCGACAACATTAAAAACCAATCTTCCTATAACTCACAGAGATTGATTTCTCTATCTTTTAGTGTCATATTTATTATATTCTTTATTTCTAAACTTTGCACAAATCAACCTATTAGAGGCATTAACACTTGTACATTATTATTTGCTTTAGCACACATCTGCAAGCAAAGGTCTTGCAACTGGTTGTTGGAAAGCAAGTAGGGAGCTTGCTTTGAGATTGTAAAAGTTAGTTAGTGAGCTTGGAAACCAACAAGTATTAATGGAACTTGAGCTAAGCAACAAAAGCTAACTAAGAGAAGTGGAGTAGGTACCAAGGTTAAGGGCCGAACCACTATAAAAATCACTATCTCAACATACTTTGCAGTTTTCATTTATCCATCTTTAGCACCATTGTTTTTATTTGGAAATTTTAAGGCTTAATTCACCCCTCCCCCACCTCTTGAGCCACTATTAGCAAGGGACCAGCGTCATCTTGGTTTTTAGCCTCTGAGGAAGGTTGTGGCTCTTCTTGCACCCTTGGGGGTTTCAATTCTTTGTCACTTCTCAAAGTTACTATATTTTAGTGCTCCCTTGGGTTCTTCTCCATGTTGTAAGGAAAATTACCCATTTTTTGAAGTCCTTACAAGCTACCTAATCTACATTTTCAAAGACTTGATAGAAGCATTTATGTTCCCCATTGTTGTTTCAATCTTATCAAGTCTTGTTTCATTTCTTGAAAATCTTGTTTGACTCTCAGTTGCAAAGGTGGTCATTAGATCTTCAAGTGATGGTTTCTTCTCTACTAGTTGAGATTGTTGTGGAGGTTGAAAACCAAGATGAAGATTTATGGAATTTCTTGGATTCCCATAAGAAAGATTTTCATGGTTTCTCCACCCTGGGTGGTTCTAATTCTTCATATTGTTTCCATGATAGTTGTTTTAGCTTTTGTTGTTAACATATTGCACTTCTTCTTTAGTTGGGTCTATAGCCATGTATGATTTGATTGGTAAAGAAGAAGACAAAGAATCTCCTCCAATAGACACTCTCATCGGGACCTGCAGCACGGTAGGATATGTCCTTAGATGTTGAATTAGCCATTGCTAATTGGTGCATCAAAGAGGACATCTATGCAGTAAGGACTATGATTGGACCCACCTCTTAACAACCTGCTACCTTTCTCACCATATTTCTATCATTCGACCATTGAAATGTATTAGAAGCCATTTATTCCAGTAATATGTAGGCATCAACTATTGTCATGGCCATCAATGAACCTTAGGAGGTAGAGTCAACAATCATCCTCATTTAGCCATTCAATCCATTATAGAACAACTGGATCTAAAGCCAGTTGGGAACCCATGCTGTGGATATCTTCTAATTAAATCCTAGAACCTCTCCCAACATTCATAGAGTGGTTCAAAGTCCATTTGTTTGAATTGACCAATCTTGCTTCAAAGTTAAGTAAGCTTGGCCGGGGGAAAGAACTTCGCCCAAAATTTCTCCACCATCTTATCCCATGTGGTTAAGCTTCCTGGTTGTAGGCTCTGCAACCAACCTCTTGCCTTATCCCTCAAAGAGAAAGGGAATAATCTCAACCTAATGGTGTCATCTAGAATACCATTCATCTTCATAGTGTCACTTATCTCTCTAAACATCGCCAAGTGAATAGTTGGATCTTCACTTGATGAACCCCTAAACTAATTTTGCTGCACCATATTGATCAGGGATATTTGGAGCTCGAAGTTGTTAGCATTGATTGATAGATGAGCAATGCCATAATAATTACCATTAACTAATGGCTTGAAGTAGTTCTTGATTGCTCTTTACCAATTTTGATCTGCCATTATGTTGGATTCGGCTCGCTTCGCTCTCCTAATTTCCCAAAGTGTTCTTTCGATCTTTGGATCAAAATGATTCAAATCAAGCTCTCTAGGATCTTGCATGTAATATCAAGGAAGAAAAAAGAAATTGAATCAAATAAAAATAAGAGAAAAAAAATTCAGAATAGAATTAAAGAATATAAATCCAAATTTAAACTCAAATTATCTTGTAGCAATATTAGTGATAAAACAACATCAATCCTTGACAACGATGCCAAAAACTTGTTCATTGCAAATATACTGCAAGTGTATGGCATCAAGTTTTGTAATATAATAATGTAAAAGTTATCATCTCCACCAGGATTATATATTTCATTTAATCACTATCTATTGTAATAAATAATCCTAATTTTATTTGGATAATCAAATAATATGAATTTAACTAAGAAGTAGAAATAGATAAGCTTTTGGTGAGTAGAAATCAAGGCAAAGAAGCTGTCGAGGATCGATTTCACCTATACTTCAATAATGGTGCTCTAAACTCATTATATGTTGATCATTCTATTGGTTTATTAATTGAGATTGCTAATTCACTCAACTCCCTCTCTCAAGTGTCGAGCTAAGTAGCTATTCTCAACATTCCAATTTTGATATCTCTATAAAATTTGGAAGGTAAAGAATGCATTAAACTCTATGATTCTTTTGAATGATTTCATAACACCTAAAAGTTCTTCTGAGTCATTTAGAATCTCATGTTACGATGCCTAGATTGTATTCAAGAGTACCCCTCCCAAGTGTTGAATTCCAAATATACATGCATTCAATAAATGACCCATAAATTGAAAGCATTAAGAATAAAGCATCATAAATAAATTAATAAGAACTCTCAGCCATATAAATCATCAATCAGACCATAATGTCAACATAAGATCCATCTACCCTCTAGAAGGAGGAGTTTAGCTACTCATGATGGAATAAAAATCCATATGACATTCACACAACATTATCAAAATTTGAATCCCAGCTTTAATCCAAAATACAAATAATAAATAAGATGAAAAACTTTAAAGGAAAAGGATTAAAGTGGTAGCAAACTTTTCCCAATGATGCTTGGCTTTGCCTTACAAAATGATACAATCACATGAGGATAAGATACAGTGTGATATTATATATGCAAGCTTGCAGAAATGTTTAGATGTATCATTTAAAGCAAGAAATATATTCTAGGTACATCTAAAAAAGTCATCCACAATGACATATGTATAATATTTTCCTCTAAGACTTCTAGTTCTTAATAGGCTAACTAGATCCATGTGTAGCAATTGAAGTGGTTTAGTTGTGTACATTTTCTTTTGAGATTTGAATGATTGTTTTACTTACTTTCCTTTAAAGCAAGCATCACACAACTCATCTTTGTCAAATTTTAGTTTTGGTAGGCCAATAAGTAATTCCTTCTTGTACATCTTCTTAATCATATTTTTTTTAGCATAACCTAGGCTTCTATGCCACAACAAGAATTCATCATTGCTTAATATAAGACACTAGGCTTGGATATTACACAAATCTACCAAAGATACATTTCTATGCCTTTTACCAAGTATTGTAATTGAGTTTGACTCATTCAATACTGAACAACTTTGAGATTCAAACACAACCTTATAACCACTATCACAAAACTAACTCACACTCAATAGGTTATATATCAATCACCTTACAAGCAAAATGTTTGAGATAGCAGTAGATTGTGGTTGGCTGACCTTACTAATCTCAACCTTTACCATTATCCTAAAAGGTCACTATCCCAAATTTTTAGCTTTAAACTCTATGAACATCTCCTTTTTCCCTATCATATGCCTTGAGCAACCACTATCAATGTACCACATGTTGCATCTTGTGGCTCTCAAGCAAACCTGCAAAGATAAGGTTAAGCTTTAATTTTTTGTACCCATTTAGAAATGGGTCCAAGTAGGTTATTAGTAGAAGATTTTGGTAACCATTGCTTTTTGGGTTCCACTAATATATCATGTAGACCATGTGTTGCATTTGCAATAATTGTAATAGTCATAGGTACAAAAATTAGGTTCTATTTGGTTCCTTATTTTGCTCTAGAGTCTTGACTCTTTTTCTTCTAATTTTGTCCACCTTTTCTTTTTGGTTTCATTTTCAATAAGGTAGATGTCAAGGTCTTTCTCATGGCATTATTTTTAACCTTGACATGCTTAAGTTCTCTAATGGTACATTGGCTACTCTTGAGCTTAGAGTTTTCTTTTTTCAGTTTGGAGCATTCAATGGTCATTCTTTCTAGCTTGTTTTTGGCCTCCTTATGCTTGGCCTTCTTTGCCTTAGTCAAAATAAAGTTCCTCAAGTGCTTCTTCAAGGTCTGGAGTTTCAAGTTCTAAATTCTCCTCATCTTCATAGATGGCCATGAAGCTAATGCCTATGTAATGCTCTTCCTGATCTCTTCCTTTTGGAGCGAGGTAACTTTCATGCATCATGCTTTTTAGTATTTCTTATGCAATCATTTCTTTCTTTTTCTTCTGAAATCTTAAGGTGCTTCTATTTTGATTGTTGGTGTTGGTGTTGTTGTTATTGTTCATCTTGTCAAAGTATGAATTGTACTTATTTTTCTATTGATCTTCTTATTTCTTATTTGATTTAGGGAAATTAAATCTTATATGCCCAGGCTTGCTGTAGTTATAATAGATAGGAATCTGCTTCTTCTTGTCCCTACTCTTGAAATTGTTTGAGCTGCTTCAAAACTTTTTTTTTCTTAACATCATCTTGAATCTTCTAATGATCATGGAAATGCCTTCATCTTCTTCCCCACTTATGGATGCTTCTCCTTAAGAGTCACCATCTTCAAATTCTGCTCTTAATGTTATTTCTTTTCATCCTTTTGGTTCCTTTGGAACCTTTTGGTTCATTAGGACTTCATGGGTCACAAAGTAACCCATGAGCTTTTCTATAGACATTTTATTCAAGTCCTTTGCTGCCTGGATTGCAGTTACCTTAGGCATCCAATGTTTGGGTAGAGATCGTAAGATCTTCTTCACTAACTTAGGCTCCTCATACTTTTCTCCTAGGTTCTTTAACCCATTTATGATTTTCTAAAATCTACCAAACATATCACAGAGAATTTCTAAATCCTTCATAATGAAGGACTCATACTCCTGTACAATAATATTAATCTTGGTCTCTTTAACCTAGTTAGTTCTTTCATGTGCTACTTGCAATTTGTCCCATATCTCTTTGGCTAAGTCACATGAGGAAAATTTCTCAAATTTAAAGGGGGAAAGAGCATAATAGAGGTAATTCTTTACCTTCTCATCACATTCTATTGCTATAATGTCCTCAAGATTGTAGTTATCTTTAGTATTGAGGACTATCTTTCCATTTTTTATAGTTAGCATAACTGGCAACTTGTGGCTGTGAAGAAATTTTCCCTCCTCATCTTCCAATACCCATAATGTTATCCATGAAAGAATGGAGGTCTGGATGCGGACTGTCCCTCTGCAAATGTGATGTGGAAATAGCTAGCCATTTGTAGGATCACTTCACAAGTTGAATAGATGGTGATTAAGTTTAACAAGTGAAGCTTGCTCTGATATCAATTGTTAGTCCCTTACTAGTGGTAGCTTAATAGGGGGGAGGGGTAAATTGAGCTTTCAAAAACTTTGGCTAAATTAAAAATGATTCATGCTAAGAAGGAATGGGAATATGACACAGCACAATAGACAACTTGTTTTTATAGTGGTTCAGCCCAAGCAAGGTTCCTTCTCCACTTCACCGACATACATTGGTTTTTCCGAGCTCACTAACAAACTTTTACAATCATAGCAAGTCTTTCTTACTTGTTGAATCTAATACACAAATACTGCAAGCCCCTTGTAGAAATAAAAATAATAAAGAAACTTATACAAATAACATGCCTCTTATTTAGGCAAATGTGTACATAATGAAATAGCAAAATAGTAAATGATACAGTTATGAGAACCAAAATTTTTAAACTCCTTAAAGTTTGATGAAGATGTTGTTTTAATTTCTTGATCAGTGTTCAGCCCAATAGGAGTTGAACCTTGGAAGAAAACTTGAATGCTTGTAAATGCTTTCGAAGGATCCTCTAAAATATTTTCTTATTTTGAACTAGGTTCCAGATGGTCTTTTAGACCTCATAAGCTTAGGGCCCTTCCTCTGAATTTATTCTTTGAAATTTTTAGACTTGTTCTTCACTTTAGAAATCCTCTTCAGACTTCTAATCTTTCCTCTTAAGTTGCCTCTGAAGTTTTGTAACCTCTGAAATATCCTCTAAAGTCCCTAGATTCTTCAAAAATGGCTTTTGAATGTCTTTAGCATGCTTTCAAAGTTATGTTCATACTTTGGAAACTTCCTCTAAAGTTAATAATTTGTATTTCTTAAGCATTTACTAGTTTTTTGAAACACCCGAGGTGTTAAAAATGAGTAAAATTTTGCAAAATTTCTCTTGAATTATCAAATATCATTTGAGGTTGAAACGTATATAAATGTATTAAATTGTGAAGTGGTTGTTATGAAATTCCATGTATGGGATGATTATATGATGTTATACTTGTTCATTTGTGGGGATAAATTGCCTATTTTAATGCATTCATGTTGATTAGTATCATGTGGGAACAAATTTTTTCTAAATAATTTGAGTGGAATCATTATGTATATGGATTGTACTTAATGAAGTTAATTTGTGTTTTGAGCACAAGAGCATGTGAAAAAAGCATAGCTTCTATCCAATTTTTGGCATGGATGGGGGATGATTTAGAAAAAATGTTCAACATGACCTTGAAATTATATTTCCAATGTAGCAAGAATCACATGATTTGGACATCATATGAGGAAGTTATGGCTCTTGTGCTTAAAACACAAATTAACTTCATTAAGTGCAATTCATATATATAATGATTTGACTTGAATTATTTAGAAAAATTTTCTTCCTACGTGAATATAATCAATATGGATGCATTAAAATAAGCAACTTATCCTCCCAAATGAACACGTATAACACCATATAATTATCCCATATATGGAATTTTATTACAAACTCTTTACAACTTAATATATTTATATACATTTCGACCTCAAATGATAATTCAAGAGAAATTTTGCAAAAGTTTTCTCATTTTTAACACCTCGAGTGTTACATTTTTCTTCCTCCAAAACTTAAAATGTGATTTATTCAGACTTCTTATATCCTGTTTTACATTCCAAATCATCATAACTCTATTTTTTAAGTGTGTTTTTCTATTTTATCCATTTTTTTGTGCAATACTTTGAAAAATAATTTGTTAGTACTCCAAATTTTCACTCATGTGTTTGCTCATCATTAAAACTTGACTATTACTTCATATTCATCATCAAATCAAGCCAGTTGAGGGGTTGGACTTAACACTTTCAAAATTGCATACTCCAGCTATGCTCAAAAAATTCTAAACTACATTCAAGTGTTATCATTTTTGACTTCAGCGAAGTTCAAAGCATGTGTTCTTCATTGACTAAACCTTTTATTATTTGTTTCATTATGTACATCTTAGCCTTTTTGAGGCAAAATCTAGGCAAAATCTATGTAAAGAAGTTTGTTTGCTTTTCACTTTGTGTAGTATCTCTTCTAAAAGTTTGGGATACTTGCAATAAGAATTTGATTTCTGCAAGAGGGTGAAATTACAATGATTAATTTGCAAGTGTTTGTTGTTAAACTTGGGTAAAACACTAACATATTATAGAAAACTATGATTAGTGGAACCTAAGAAAAGGGTTGTCTTAGAGAAGTGGAGTAGGAACCCACCTCAGGCCAAACTGTTATAAAATTTTATGTTGTGTTTTTATAACACCCTGCCTAGGGGCCTACATGTTTTACCATTCCCCTATAATTTCCTAATTTCTAAGGAAAATAATTTGCCAAAAATCTAGCAGGGTCTACCTTGATTTATATGGATCTTCACTTGGCATTAATCATATAACATCGACAATTTAATAATTAGAAAATAATTATACTAACCATAATACTCACACTCACACCCATAGTTGCGTGCCTAAGATTACAATTGAACCATGATGGCAATTACATAGATCCATTCACAATTTCATTACAATGACAAACCAATACTATACAATATACATCATTCTGATTTGCTTAAATATCAATACATCTCAATACCAAAATCTAATTAAATTTCTAAATATATATACATGAAGGGATTCCAATCCTAAGTTATCATACCATGATGAAAATATCTTCAGTTCTTGTTCACAAGCCCCAACCAACAAGTGGGATTCTTTACCTGACCTATTAGCTAAAAATTAAAATAAAAAGACATGAATTTCAGGTGAACTCAATAAGTAGGCAAAATATAAAACTCATAATTAATTAGAAATAAAATGTTCTACTCTATAATAGGAATGAAATGTGGTCATGTAATCACTCCATGAGGCTCAGGTCCTCCTCAATCCATCATACAATCATGAAGACATACAATTATACTATAAGGCCAAGCCTCATAATTCCCATATAATAACCTATGCCATTTAGGTGTATAGTAAAATAAATCATATCAAGGATCACAATTATGACATACAGACACTACAAATCATAATTGTGCCATCTTGGCACAGTATCCTATCATTCCATCCAATACAAATCATGGAATGCTTTTCATTCCATCCATATATCCATTCATTCACTCATCAGATATGACATTCTAGTCTACTAAAAATCCCCACAAATTCCTAAATTTGCCCATATACAACAAAAAGAAAATTCATGGGATAATCCTTATCCCAATCAATCAATAATCCACACATTCATCTCATCACAACAGAAAGAAAACTTGAGATATTTACTATCCCTAATACATCAATATAGGGCTTAAGCATGGGATATTCCTTATCTCTTTCTTCTAGATATCCTTACACAAAAATAAATGTCATTATATGCAAACACATGGAATACATTTTATCCTTAGCATTCACTTGTTCATATCATAAATCCAACACTAATCATTGTAAACCAAGGGATACTCACTATCCCCAAACATCATACATTTGCAAAACTTAATGAATTTCAATCTGAATAACAATATGGGATATCCACTATCCCCAACCAATGCATATATGCCTGGGTACAATCAAAGGGATAACTACAATCCCCATCCATGCATTCATTCAAATAAAAAGGATGCCTACTTACCTGAGTGAAGAGTCATCTTACACTTTCTTAGGTCAATAACTCCACAAGCTCCATAGCTTCTCATCCATGTTCACTTTGCCCTACATATATCACATGTATCACAATTTTCAAGCTCACCTTGCTTCTTACTGAAATAATTCATTAAATATATAGCATACATTAAAACATACTAACTGGATTTCATTTTCAATTATACACAATAACTTCTAACACTAATTTAACCTCCATAATAGGTTAACTAATCTCTTAATCTCATTAACCTATTGCAATCATATTTTAAATGCCACATACATCTTATCTGTAACATGCTTAACAATTAAACAACTTTACCATAACTCAATTAAGCCTTTAATTCAACTAGTTCATGGCTCAAATAGCTGATATAGAAAAACACTCTTTCAACCCCATTAGGGTTTTTGAGTTATACTCAAATCCTTCACATATACTTTATTATTCATATGGACATTTCATCAAATAGTTTATATACATCATTTAGACCTTGAACCTTAGTGCCTTAGCAAAGTGTCTCATAGAGACTTTATTCTTAATCACTTAAACCTATCATATTACATAAATTTTATATAAGTAACCATGAAAACAACTAATTAAACCATTAAGTCACTTTACATTGATTAAATACCTTGCATACAAAATCCCCTTTACATTGATTAAATACCCTACATACAAAATCCCCTTTGCTATAGTGGATTAAGTTTCCATCTAGCCACAAAATCATATTTCCTATACCTAATTCATTTCAAAACAAGTTGTAATCATGTAATTAATTATTTCCCCCATGATGCCCTCAACGAATTCAAATCAAATCCCCCACTATTTTACTATTCACGAATGGGTAGAAACCCCAATTAAGTAGAAATGAAGAAATCAATAGGGAAAAGGGTTACCTTCGAATTCATGGTTAGCCACCTTGTCAAAACAATAATACAAGCTCAATCTCTAAGAATCCACCATGATTCATAGGAAACCAGCTTTCTTCTTTTTCCTTCATATCTAAACCCAAAAAACTTAGGCTTAGATGCAAGAGTAATGGGTTTTCACTATGAAATAAGATTAATTCTAGCTAAAATGGCATAAAAGGGGTGGAAACCATGAGATTTGGGCATGTGGAAGCAGAGAAATAGAACAGACTAAAAATGAAACAGAATGGGGTGAAAAGTCAAACCACCGACTTTATCTCGTCGGCCGATGTCGCGACGTCGAATTCAAGCACCATGGCACCCAATTCGCTGCCATCCCCATTACCCCTTTCATGACTTGATGTCTTGCCCTCCAATCTGGCGCAATGACAGCAGCCCTGTTGGCCAATCTTCCTTCAATTTTTCTTTGTTTTTCTCTTTTTTAATTATATTCCTTTTTCCTTAGACTATTAAATCATAATATTTCCCAATAAATGTAGCATTAAACAACATAATTTATCCCCTTAAATAAATCAAAATAATCTCTTTAAACCACCACATTCCTAACATTTCATATAAATTTTCTGCACACTTAATAAAATCCAGTATAGGTTGCCCCAAATTGATCATTTAAGAAATTTTTTTGAATTTAACCACTTTCTAACACCCTGGGTGTTACAATTTTTTTCCTTCCTTCTTAATCCATTTTTGTACATTTTTATTTTGGCAACACGCCCCCTCCCTCTTTAGCTACTAACATCTAGGGGATCAATAATTAGTATTATAGCAGGCTTCATTTTGTTGTTCTCATTATTTTCATAAATCAACCAGTGAAGATATTGTATGGTCATTTCTTTCTAAACATTATAACTGAGGGACAATCCACTACCTGTACACCTTTCTTTGATGGTTTAAACTATGAGTATTAGAAGCTAGGAATGCAAAAATTTTCTCATCACCACAGACTAATAGTTGTGGCTTATAATATAAAAAGGAAAGGTAGTTTCTAACTTAAAAGGTAAATATAGACCCAAGGACATTCAAGCTAGAGAATATAATGAAAAGAAAATGAATTGCCTCTACTATGCCGTTTTCCCCTCAAAATTTAAAAAATCTCATCGTGTGATATTATTAAGAAAATATGGAGCAAACTCCAAGTAGCACACAAATGAACTAATCAAGTGAAAGAAACTAAAATTAATATTCTTGTAGATGAATATAAATCCTTCATAATGAGGGATTTGGAATCTATTACTAACATGTTTGGCAGGTTCTAAAAGATCACCAATGGTTTGAAAAACCTTGGTGAAAAATATGAAGAATCGAAGCTTGTAAAGAAAATAACAAAACCACAGACAAGCCATTGGTGCGAAAGGTGACAACAATATGGGAAGCGAAGGATCTGGATAAAATCATGGTTGGAGAACTCATGGGTTCATTCATGACCCCATGAAGTAGTAATGAAGCAAAAGATGCCTGAAGAATCTCGAGGCAATTGAGCCATTACCTTGAGAGCAAACTTAGAAGAAGACGATAATCAAATCGATGTATCCTCTGGATGAGAGGATGATGAAGAGAAGATAATATTGATAAGAAGATTTAAGACATTATTGAAAAAAAAGAGAGTTGGAGGAAACTCCAACAACCTTAGAAATAGAGACAAGAAGAAGAACATGCCCATTTGTTACAACTGTAAAAAATGACGGCACTTGTAGTATGAGAGTCCAAACCTAGACAAAAATGACAAGAAACAAGATCCTAAAAAGAAGTATCAATATTATTTTGACAAGAACAATAATAATAACAATAACAACAACAACAACAAAAACAAAAGATTTGAGAAGAAAAAGAAAGACATTGAGCTTCTCGAAAACATGATGAATGAAAGCCTGAGCGAAGAAAAAGAAGAGCCAACAGGAGGCATAAATCAGTGTAATTTCACCTAGCAAAAGAGACCAAAAAGAACTTTACACTAGAATTAACTTCATAGTCATCCATTATGATGAGATGATCCCCAATAAGGATTCACCCAACCTTGAAGAAATATTAATTTAATTATACTTAGAATTTAAGGCATTGAAAGCTATGCAAACAGAGACCAAAAAGGAGTAAGTAAAATGAACGAAGAATGCTCCAAATTATAGACAAAAAATAGTACACTCAAAAAGAACCAAATAGCTCTTAAAAAGCTTGAGCATGTCAAGTATGAAAACTTGCATTAAGGAAGAGCTCGACAACCACCTTAATGAAATTGAGAGTATTTGGGAATTGTGAGATGATTTGAGGGATGGACCTATGAGTTGCCAATGAATTTCATATGAATTAAGTGAAATTATGAGAAAAGTTGGAATATGTCAAGTTATAGATGTGGGGATATGTATTGGTATGATCTTTGGTATATATGATGAAAGATTATTAAGTACTCTAATGTGATTTTATTATTTTCATAAATTAATATCAAAGTGGAATTAAATACTTGAGAGAAAATAAGGGAAAAAGTGGAGAAAATTACAAAAAAGAGGGTAGCAGGTCGATGCCATGGCACTGAAAATGGATGTCGCGACACTAATTTAGGAGATGGGATATTGTGGGCATCCAGCAGGTGGGTGCCGGGGCACTAGGATTGGATGTCGTGGCATCACTTCAGCAAGCCAATTTTGTAGTTTCCAATGAGGTGATGCTGCAACATCCAATTCAGTGGTGTGTTGGAGCACAAAAAACCGTCAGCATTATTGTATGTGATTTTGATGATAATAAAACTTGTAATAAGAAACTTATATGCTTAAATATGTAACAATCATATGTATGATTATGAATTGATAAACATTAATTAACATAAATACATAATCATGAATGTTTAATTACACAAGTATACAGCCTTCACGTTATGGTGTACATCATGAACATTAATTAATCTTTACTAGAAAAAACTACTAAATCATACTAAGCACCATAATTACTTAAGATTTCATATTGTGCACTTAATAGAGATGTATATTATCCTTTCTTCACAAAATATTACAATTACATGAGGATAAAATACATTCTAATATAATATATGAAAGCTAACAATGTAGGAACGGCAAAAAAGTTCAAGTGCAGGATAATAATCATCTGCAACAAACTGCCACAACTATCTACTATGTTCCAAAGGAGCTGAGCTGATGAAAATTGTGGAAGAAGAAGAAGAAAATATAAGGTTTGGAGACAAGCAACAAAGAAGTATTTTATTAGGTGCTTCCACGAACAAAAAGCAATATGAGATAAATAAGGCTTCGAAGATGTGCTACAATGAGCTTACGTTTTCTATCAACGTCAAAGAGAAAACTTCAACAGACAAATGCAAAATAAGAAGTTAAAGATGAAGCCATGGTTGAAGAGCATAAAGTTGTTCAAGAAACTCGAGCTATCTACATCGATCAAAGAAAATTGTCTGAGATGAAGAAAGAAGAAGATGCTTCATCAAATACTTAGACAAAGGAAGAAAGAAGAAATTACCACCCAAACAATCATGCACAAAGAAGAGAAGAATTTGTTGGACCAACAAAGTTAGAAGAATGGATTAGTCTAAGGATAAAAAGTCAATATGAACAAAGAAGGGAGTGCAACTTCAGCTGAGCCAAGACAGATAAACCAAGAATGAAGAAACAAAGAAGTTATAAGAATAAATCCCTTCTATTACTTGAATTATGCAGAACAGTTGAAGAACTTAATCTCGTCTGCGGATCAAAGGTTGTCTACTATGACTGACACAAATCTGCCAAAAGTAGAAGATGATGTTTAAGCTGCACAGTGAGCATAGACGAAGCTGAGAATAGATGAAGTGTTGCTTGGGTCAAAATGGGCTTCAACAAATAAAGGCACAATTATCTATAATTTACAACAGACAAACCCATACGACATGTAAAGTACTAAGTACAAGAAAAAGAATAACATAATTCATCTATTGCTTACATTAGACAAATGCCACACTTTTTCTATTCAAGCAAGTTAAAGTAAGCTTTGTCTGGCACCTTCAATAGATAATGAGGAACAAAAGAAGAAAATCACACTTCATTTGCTAGTGCAAAGCTTAGCAAACTTCATCTGTCACCTCCAACAAACAATGAAGAACAAAAGATTTGTTTGTATAGAAGGAGATGGTTGTCAATCGATCAGACCAACTTCTTCAGCACCACCCAGAGTTAGCCAACTATCTACAATAGACAAAGCACATACACAAAGAATCGATGAATAGACAAATCTCCTGGAGGAATTTTGACAGAAAAAGAAGAGTTTGTCTTTCAGTGAGTTCAACTTCATCTGTGCCATTTAAAGTTTGTGTGATACTTGTAATTGAAAAATAATTCCTATGGAAGTTCAATTGATAGACAAACCTTGAAAAATCCATTTGCAACTTATGACAGACAAATGCAGACAGAGAGAGACCATGACTTGTCAGAGAAAAAAATCAATTAATGTGACTAGCATAGAAATGGCATCCACACTTGAGCCGACATTGTGCAAACTTATATCAGTCACCATTTCCAACAATAAGCATTGCTGCAAGGTTTTCAAAGTTGTGAAAAGTCAAAATGAGGAACATCTTTTAACACAGCTCATCCTCTTCTCTAAACGGTGATGCAACAACTTAAGACAAATCAGAAGGGCATGCACTTCAACGGAAGAAAAATTCAAAACAATCTTATTCATTCAATGTTGCTCTTGTCTCTTCATTCAATAGTTCCCATCTTCTCCAATGGTCAATAATATAAAGAAGCTATTTACGGAGAAAAGGTAGCATAATTCAAATGGGTGAAGGAATACTTTTCAGATGTGCTTTACCTTATGTAAATCATTGAACCCATGGCCGCGAACTTAAACCTTTAGTTATCTATTCTTGAGATTAAACCCTTATATCCTTATGGCCATTGTCTTTACATATGGAAAGATCTTGTGTGTAATATAGAGCTGAAAGAGAGATCAATTCTTCCCCTATGTGTGAGAGAAACACTATATAAAAGTGTATAAGTTTTCTGGTAAACTTGAAACTAGAGAGCTATCGGTGAGCTCTAGAAAACTAACAAGTTTACTAGTGATCTTTGAAACCAGTGAGTTTGTGTTGAGGTCATGAAAACCAGTGAGTTCTTGGTGAGCTCTAGAAAACCAACAAGTTTGTTGGTGATCTTTGAAACTGGTGAGTTTCTTGGTGAGCTCGTGAAAACCAGAAGAAAGCTAAAAGCACTATTGTATTTCCATTATATGGGATATAGTGGAACCTAAGGCATAATAAGTGTGTGATCTTAGAAGAGTGGATGTAGGCACGGGGTCTTGAACCACTATAAAAATTATCTTTTCTATGTGCAAGTGTTTGCCCATCTGTTTCATTCTTTGTGCATTTTATTGTTTTATTATTCACCTTACATCACACCACACATAAGCATGAAAAGAGGGAATGATCCAATAGGGGTTAAGTAATGAATTTTTATATACCAAATTCACTCCTCCCCTCTTGGGTTAAGCCATCCTACGGGACTCTACAAGTGGTATTAGAGCAAGCTAGATAAACATTTCTAGTGATCCATTTTGGCTTACCCAACTATGTCATCCTTTATGTTCTTTAAAGAATAGTCCATCTCTCATCTTCCAAACTTTTGATAGATATAATGGAAAAGGTGATTGCAAATACTTTTTATGGCCAAATGATTTTCATCTATGGAAAATTATCTACATTAGCCTAAGCGATGATAAAACAAGAGCAGAGCTAAAAATATTGAAAACTCTCTATAAGCGTTCTGTCCCACTGTTTGTAGGGATATCTTGGCTTATAAATTGATATGAGAAATCTTAGACAAGCCAAAGGCAAATTACTAAGGGTCAAAAATACTTGGCACTCACACATCACTTGCGTTATTATTTAGACTAACTTGAGTTCAGGAAATCTAAGAAAGGAAAAAAAAATTCCTGAAGAAGAAGAAAAAGTGAGGAGACTTGGTCTAAAGAAACAAATTAAAGACACAATGAAATACCAAGTTTCTTCAGAATAAAAAGGAAAGGTAAGTATAGGTATGAAACTTAAACTCAAACATCATTATTGAATGTGTCATTATCTGAATTTTTAAAATATTTACTAGCACATTTCTTTTAGTCCATTCTTTTGTTAATAAAGTATCTATGTTCAGTCTTTCAATTTATCTTGTCTATGTACATGCTTTTAATTTAACCCTCACATTCAATTATTCTGATTAATTACAATCCTGAAGAATTAGATTTTATTCTTACACTACTTTTTAAAATTTTGATTACTTATATCTAAAGAGTCATTTATACATATCATTTGTAGAAATCAAAGTTTATTCTCTAAATTTTTATTTCATGAGAAACAGAGTTTATAGTTAGAATTTTGTCCATACACCTTAATTTGTACTTTGATTAAGAATTAAATTTTGAAACTATACTTGCGTATTTTTGGTTATTCATTTATTCTTACACTTCATCTATAGAAATTAAATGCTACATTTAAAATTTTAATTAATTAGCTACTGTACATTTATAGCAATAAAGATTCATTTACAATGTATTTTGTATATATATATATATACTTTGATCATTCATGTATATATATAGGAGAATATAGAATTAACACTAGGATAAATAAAACTCCAAAAAAAACCATAAAGTAAAACTTCTAAGATAATCAAGAAGTACGAAAAATAATGATAAATAATCTAAAACTAAGAATGACTAAAAGAAAATAACTAAAAGAAATATAAAATAACAAAACTGAATGGTATTGCTCAAATTAGTACAAAAAAAGGAAAAAGTAATCCACCACATAAGGTTAATTATGATTTACATCTGTGCTAGCTCACATAACTCAATGTTTGATTAAAGTAAGGATTTATCTTAACTATCCATAAAAATTGCTTTAATTCATTAGCTTCTTACTTTGCATGCTGTTATGATTAAAACAACTCTTTGCATTGATATATTGTCAATGTATGTTCACATCAATTTAAACTCATCAATGAAGAAATAGTGCAAGAATATTTTAAGTGTATGTAGAAAGGCCTGAGTTGAGTGTAGAGGAACGACAATAATGAAAAATCAAAATCTTCTTCTCAACTCATAAATCCAAGTAAAAGAGCCTACAAGTTTAAGTTCTGAATGCAATGGAAATACTGAAACTATATCACGGAACAACATCAATCTTCAGATGAAGCGTCATGGGCTTGATAGTAGATGCTAAATGCTTAGTCAAGATTGATAACAATACTCATGAACTCCAAGCGCCAAAAGAGATAAGTTGTCAAACTTGATTATACTTCTTTCATTGCTATATACTCTAGATGCCTCTAAATAAACTACATTGGAAAATTGAGTTTATTGCTTTGAGCCAAATAATGTCAAACAATCTCAATTAAACCTTAAAATTATAGTCCTAAAGTATAGTCAAGCCTATTTGGAAAACATCATAGTTTAAGGTCTTGAATAGGAATTCTATTCCTAGTCATTCCTTTTATAATAATGCTTATTGGCTTGATCTCACATACAGAGCCAAAATTGAAAAGTAAAAACTTATAAAGATAATAATCATAACCATAACACACAAGAAACTAAAACAAGATATCTTACATCAATAAAACAGAATCCTTAACTTCAACAAAATCCCAATTGACAAGATAAACACTAAACATTCAAAAACACCCTACCTTCATAAAATATTAACAACCAGATAAAACTACCATTAAGTTTAAGACATTTATCAAAGGAAATCAACAACATTTACTCTTTTAAAACTTCAATAATAGCTAACAACTCTGTAATTCTATCCTGAGTCTCACACAATTCCTTCTCTAAAGCCTTCTATCCATAAGCTATACACTGATCAGTCAAAAGGAGATCTGTAGAGACATTTATCTTCTTAGCAAACTTTAATTCCTTCTTCAACTATCTCACCTCCTCTTCAAAAAAATGAATCTAACTATTTCCCTCACTTATCTCTCACTTCATTATTGCCCAAATGTTAACCTCGTATATTGTTTGTCCAACTAAATATCATAGAATATAAGGGTCACAACCAGTTTTCAAAAGACCAAAACATTTAAAATCACAAATGTAAGAACAGAGAGCTACAATATCACATATAAAGAGTTTAAATCAAAAAGTAAAATCATTTAATCAACTAAAACATCAACAACTGCTTCCAACTCTTTAGCCCTCTAGTGAGCCTTGGCCAACTGTCTCCAAATATTTAGGTTGCTTTGCGGCCGCCATATACACCGTGGAGTTTCTAGTTAAAAAATGAGTAAAATGAAGATTACTACCCCTAACAGAAGCCAAATCAATCTTCAACTACTTAATCTTATCCTGCAAAATCAAACTCCTCTCTATAGCCTCAAAAGCAGCATCATCCTCACCTTGAATCAATTTCAAAAAAGAACTAGAAGATGCCATGATCACCTTGGAAAGCACTGAAGAGTCATCTCTTCTTATTAATCCCTCTACGTAAGAAATAAGAAAGACGGATGCTTCCTCACTTCCCAAGTAATTTGTCAACTCCACCATTAATACTCCTAACCATCACAACTAATATATACACATAACACAAACACGAAAATAATATTCTAGGGTTCAATAAAATAAAGAGAGAGAAATAAAATTAAAGGGGGAAAGCAATATGATTATAAGAAAAATCCTTTTGATTATGATAAAAATAGGGAGAGAAATATGGAAGAAACATAAAAGATTTATGAGAGATGAAAGACTTGTAAGAGTGATGGTTAGAGTCAGAAAAATGATAAAAGGGTCAAACCCATAGGATTTTATAGGTCAGATATTCAGGGGGATATTAAAAGAAAGTTATGATGCTTTAGAAACTTTAAAGTTAGCTTACGAGAAGAATCTAAAGATAAATGCTAATGTAGAAGTTTCAGAAGGTGTTCAAAGGCTTTAGAAGCTCTAAAGGGAGTTTTAGAGCCTTCGAAACAAGCTTTCAAAAGAATGCTACAATCAAAATCTAGAATTCAGAGACATCTTCAGAAGTTGCAAATTTTGGATAGATTTTTTTTTGCATATTTCAGAAGTAATTTCAGAACTTCTAAAGTATTTTGGAGGTTGCAGATTGTGAAAAATTCAATCTTTCAAGTCTTCTTTAGAGGATCAAAATGGTTTCAGAGGTATGTCTACAAGAGGAATTCAAGCTTTAGAGGTTCTAAAGTAAAACTTGCAAACCTTTGAAAATGTATACTAGTTCTGAAAGGGAATTTTTGTAGGCATTCATGAGCTTTAGAGGGTTAGAAGTGCAGTTTTAAAGATTCTAAAAAATCTATAGAAAAAAAAACTTGCGTTAAAACTCTAAATTCAAAAGCTCTTTCCGAGGTTGGCTATACAGTTCAGACATGGTTTCAGAAGGATGATTAGAGAAGAATTCTAGATTCAAATTCATGCACAAGATCAAGTTTCAAAAGGGATTCCAGAACTTTCAAAGAATGCAGAAGCAAATTCAAGGAATCCTGAAAATTTCAGAGGTGCATTCAAGAGAAAAATTTGACCTTAAGAGTTATGCAAACTATTCTAAAACCATGTACACAGTCAAGCTTAAAAATTGGTTTTAGTGGAACTAGGTCGTGGACAGAAGCTAGATGTTGCTGCACCCACATGTTCAAAAATTATAGAATGATGACATGCTCAGAAGTTATGGAAATATGGACTGTTTAGAATTATAGACGTGGAGTTATTATTGGAAGATGATTTTTAGACAACTATCTATAGTGCCCAAGACATGCAGAAGCTTAATTTCTTTTTAAAAATCTTGTTTTCATTCACTGTTGCTTTTGGGAAGCTATCTTTTCATGCAGAAGTATTGAGTTATTATTCAAAGAGAATTTCTATGTGCAAGAGGCATTCCTATTCATGAAGGAGTACATAAAAACTTTACTTTTGGGGTCATTTAAGGACACATTTAGAATATTATAGGGGAACTCTTTGGCATGAGATGCAAGCTAACAAGGAAACTGAAAAGTGGGACTGTTTTGAATGGAAGACAGAGTTCAATGTGGAGAACAACAACTTGACATTAATTCTCAGTGTCTATTACTTCTTTTTCTCTTTTGCTGAATCATGATTAAGACAATGTTTTTGGTTTCATTAGATTACATTATGAGCTAAACATTCTATTTTAGGGGAACACTATAGCTAGGTTATGATTATTCAATTTTATTCTGTTTAATTAAATTCCATGTTTCTTTATTATCTATGTTGAGTGTTTAATGCTTGAGGAAGTGTACCAACCATTCTTTAAGAATTGTGATTCAATTTGAGGCTGGGAAGTGATAATTGAATTAGACCATGGTTAAACACTAGAAGATCATCATGATGATAGAGATATCCATAAGGCTTTTATGACACTATGAATTTCTTACTTTTAATGCATCTTGGTTAGTTCAGAATTTTCACAAAGATGTAGGAAATTTTCTAACTGATATAGATTATTATGACTTGAGAAAGAATAACAATTACGAAAGAGAAATTCATTATTAAGAGAGGAATAAACATTGATTGATTAAATTGGTGGAATTGAATAGGATTAATCTGGTGAACTCAGAAATCCTAGATTTCTTAACCACTAATTTTCTACTTGTTTAGATTTTGTGTTCTTGTTAAATTCCATTAGTTTAGATTTCTTTTCTTTTCTATTTTCTTACCAATATTTGATTGTTCAAATAAAATTCAAAGTTAGAGTAATTTGGTACTTGGTAATCTTAGTCCTCATGGTAACAATCTCTTATTTCTACTTTATTACTTGTTGCTGATGCGTACACTTGCATTTAGAAAGTCTATAACAATAGAATAGTTGGAATTGGTAATGTTGGCCAACCACACTTTACAACTATTTTGGATTTTTTGTTAGCAGAGGGATTAAAATATAATTTATTAATTGTTATTCTATTTTGTGATAATGGATATAAACTTATGCTTGAATCCCATAGATGCTCTGTATTACACTCAAATAACTTTTTTATAGTCTTTGGCAAAAGACATGGAAATATATATTTGGTTGACCTATGTAAAATCTTAGTTAAGTGTCTTATTGTAGAAAATAATGAATCCCTATTGTGTCATAGAAGATTATGTCATGCCAACAAATACCTAATAGAAAAAATGTATAACAAGATTTAGTTATTGACTTACCAAAATTGAAATTTGATGAAGAACAAATCTATGATTCTTGCTTGAGAGGAAAACAAGTAAAAGAATAATTCAAATCTCAAAAGGAAGTATACACAGCTAGACCCCTTCAACTACTATATATTGATTTAGTTAGATCTATTTGTTCCCAAATCCAGGGTATATGGCAAAACAAAAGACCAAGCAAGATTGGGAATCAAATGAAATGTGCAAGTGTAGAAAAGGAATTTTAATGGAAGCACACAAGCTCACATAATATTAAGCACGTAAGGATTATAATGGTTCAGGCCCCTTTGGCATCTACTCCACTCTCCAAGGTATCCCCAACCTTGGATTCCACTATCCATGTGTGGAATCACACTTCTACTTGGTCCTAAGATCACCAAGAACTTATACAGAACCTGGTTTCTCCAAGCTTACTAGGAACTCTGCAATGTTGGTTTCTTAGAGCTAAATACACCACCTAGTTTTTCAAGATCTTATCAGGAACTCAAACTAACAAACATAAGGTTTACAATAAAATGCCTCTATCTAGGATGAAGTGTACATAAAGGTAAGCTCAAAATTAAAATATAAACAATAAACATTATAGTGCTTTGAACTCCTCTTGAGATGAGAATGATGTAGCTTTAAACTCGTTAATCTTTGGAGCACTTGGAGTGAATGCACTTGGAGATTTGAATGGGTTTCTTGTGATTGATTTGTATTTAGCTTACAAAACCCTCAAGCATCTACTTCTTCTTCAATGGTGTTAGTACAAATGCACGATTTAAATAACAAATAAAACTTGATTAAAGATTATATACTAATAATGATTACCAAGTATTTAGCATGCAGAAACAAGTTACAGACCTCATGAACAAATGAACACAAAGAAGATATCCCAAGATGTCAATATGTCTGAATAAAAAGACCAGGGTGAGTGTAGAAGTAAAAGACAAAGTACCACTACAAACAAAGCTCAAATGAAAATTAATCAATTGAGTTTCTATTCATTTATCAAAGTGATGATTATATCAGATGAATGGAAAATAGCATGCATACAACATGATTCGTCTGACATAAGTGAGCCATAGTCGTATAGCTCACCAAGCCAATGATCTTCTATTAAAAATAGACAAAGGCCCTAGAAGTGGAGTTCATTAGGTATAATAGGGAAGGTTGTCTGGCAGAGTAGTGAAGTTCATCTGGTGGAGCAATGGAATTCATCTACTACCTGCATCAGACAATCCACTAGAAAAAGGTCAATTCATCTACGTTCCAACAGTCCGTCTGTTACTTACAATAGCCAATCCAATAGACAAACTACTGGAAAGATGATTCGTCTATGACTTCATGATTTGTCTATTACATGGAATGGATAAACCAAAAGACAAAGTGCTAAGAAGACTATTCGTCTGCTACTTACCATGGACAAACCAAAAGATGAAGAGACTTTATCTGATGAATAACTAGACAAATAATATGTCTATCGCAAGTGAAGATGAACAATGGGCAAACTGAAATGTTGGTCTCCGTTCCGCATTAATGACGATCTTTCCATATTGATGAAAGGAATCAGCCATTGTAACAAATCTTCGACTGATACTTATTAAGAATCAGGAAAACATCTTCTCTAAGGCCAATGTTATAGGCATTTCTATAAATGAGGATTAAGCAAAATCAAAGAATTCAAATACGGTAATTAGAACGATCTTCTATCATTAATGGAGTTCACCTACCACCAACAGCTGGAATTCAAAGCAGTTATAAATGAAGCCTCGTTGGAGCAAGAAGAAGCACCAAGAATTGAAGAGAAATATTCAATATCCTCTTGAGAGGATTTATTGATTTATGCCAAAACTTCTTGCTATCTTTCAAGAGTCATGAGCCTTGCATTCAAACCTTCCTCAACTTTCTTTGAACACTCCCAACCATCTTTTGAGAAGATCATTTACTTTTGCATTTAATTTTCAGAAACCTTCCCCTATGCATATTGAGAAGTATCTGTATATTAACTTTTGATATTCTTTGTAAGTCTCTTGAGCTAGTGGTTGAGACTAGATTTAAGAAGGGTTGTGACTATTTGAGTGCAGACAAAAGCTATTGATTTATGCCCCCTAAAGCTAGAATCTAGAAGAGTGCTGGGAGCATTGTGTTTATGCCCTAGTGCTAGAATCTAGAAGAGTATTGGGAGCACTATTGTATTTCTACTATTTGATATAGTGGAACCCAAGACACTAAGAGGAGAGTGTTCTTGGAAGAGTGGAGTAGAGTGTTTACTAGAACTACTATAAAAATCGTTGTCTTATTTATTTGTGCATTGATTGTCTGAGCGATTAGATTAATTGTTAGAGGGACATTTAATCCTAAAGGGATTGAGCAAAATTTTTTTAAGTAACCAATTCAGCCTTCCCCTCTTGGATTTTTGCTTAATCTTTGAGATAAAAAAGTGGTATCATTGTAAATTACATAAACAATTGTGGTGATCCAATGGCAAACCCATCATCCTCTTTATAGATATTCGCTGAGAGGGAATCATCTACCCTGCCACCCCTATTTGATGAAACTAACTTTGCTTACTGGAAGTTGAGGATAAAGCAATTCATTATAGCTAATGATATGGAGTCTTGGAAGGTTGTTAAAGTTGGAATCACTCTTCCCACTACTAAAGTAGATGCATAGACTAAAGAGGAAGCCACTTTAGTCCAAAATAATGCAAACACTATGAACTCTTTATTCTATGGACTATCCTCATCTGAGTTTGATAGAGTATCCGCTTGCACTACTGTAAAAGATATTTAGGATAAATTAATGTCTATATATGAAAGATCCTCATAGGTCAAAGGAAGTAGAAGGAATATGTTGATAGGAGAACTAGAAAACTTTAAGATGAAAGAAGGGGAAAGCATATAAAAATTATATGCTTATTTTTTAAAGTTACTGAAATTTTGAAAGGATTGAAAAAACAAGTTACAAATGCTGAATAGGTAACAAAGATACTGAGGGCACTACCAGAATCTTAGAACCAGAAGATCACAATGATAGAAGAAGCAAAGGATCTGAACACTCCTTTGGTGGACATTCTCATCAGCTCACTCACACAAGTTGACCAAAAGTAACAGAAAGGAGCCAACACAACCAAAGAAAACTATTGTTCTCAAAATGAATAAGGAGAATACTAGTGACCTGGCTTTACAATCTAAAGATGTATATGGCCATGTTGGTAAGAAACTTAGAAAGTTTGCAGGAAGTAGTAGAGGTAGCACCTCAAGGAGACGGCCTAGACAATAGAAGAAAATGGCTGAAAGAAGGAAGGATCTCGCCACATGTTATAGATGTAGAGGGGTCGGACATGTCTCCCAAGTATACTAATGAAGAAAAAGTAAATTTGAATGAGAAAGATGAAGGAACAGAAAAGAAACACTTCAAGAAATCTTTAAGAAACCAAGCCAAGGGAATGTATGTGAATGAAGAAGACTCACCAAGGACAAGCTTAAGTGAGAAAGGTGACAATGAAGTTGAAAATCTCGCAAGAATGTGCTACATGGTTCAGATGGAGTACGAATCAACAAATCAAATCACCATTAAAGAGCAATGCACAACAAAGCCAGAGATGGACATAAACTCTTAGTACTCTTATAGTTACGACTCTTTAAGCTCGAATAGCACTATGTCAAATGCAAAATGTTTAATGAGTTATAACAATCATACAACTCCTTCTTCAGTAAGTTTTAATTACTTGGACAAAAATTCACTCAAAAGAAAAGACGCTTTGATGCAATTGTCAAAGTAACTTCTATTCTGGTAGAAAGAATCTATCTCTACAAAAAGAGGTTGGAATTCTAAAGAAGGAGATAGAGATATTAAATAGTACATTGAGTAAATTCTCCAATTCAGGAGAATCTGTGGCTAAGTTCATGAGAAAGAAAAAATGGACTTGGTTATGAACGGTCAGATGATGAAAGCTCACAGAAATTTGCTGGATGGTCCAAGAGAGTGAACCTTACAGAAGAAAGAGAAAATTATCTAAATTATAGGTTCATAGGTTATCCCTGGGTAAAGAAACTAATGGAATATAGTGCACCAAGCAAAATTCCAAACACTTGCTATTTCTACAACAAAATTGGACATAAACCATATAATTACTATGCTAAAAAGATGCAAGCAAAAGGTACAAAGATGAGATAAAAACCCAAAGATTATACACAAACTTCTAGCACACACAATTCCACTAACACCATTGGACCCAACACTTGGGTAATAAAGAGGTAAGAAGAAAACTTGCTTTGAATGTAGGTAAGTCTCAAAGCTATGTCTGACAATGCCTGGTCCATGGATAGTGGCTGCTTGAGACATATGACCTAGAACAAGAGGTTGTTCAAAGAATTGAAGCTAATAGATGGAGGAATAGTTGTATTTAGCAACAATGACAAAGGCCCCATCAAAGGGATAGGTAAAATTTATGGTTTATTTGATGCATGCATAGAGGATGTATTATATATAGAAGGATTCAAGCAAAATTTGCTAAGTATTAGTCAATTATATGGTAAGGGTCACAAAGTTGTGTTTGAACTATCCACATATAACGTATTCAATATAGACAATGATCTACTATTCAATAGAAAAAGGTATGAAAATATTTTTCTAGTATAACTAGATAATATAGTTGGAAAATACTTAATTGTGATCAAAGATAATCCATGGATATGGCATAAAAGGATGAGACATATAAACATATCAAATATCAGATCTTTGTGGAAAAAGGATTTTGTGATTAGTCTACCCAAACTAAACTATGACAAAAATCAAATATACAAATCTTGTCAATAGTCAAAATAAACCAAAGTATCCTTACATTTAGACCTCTAGAAATATTACATATGGATCTATTTGGACTATCAGATGTTATCACCCTTGGAGGAAAAAGATATATATATATATATATATGTATGTGTGTGTGATTGTGAATGACTACTCTAGATTCACATGGGTGATTCTCTTAACTAGTAAAGACAAAGCATTTTCAATCTTTTTTGCATTTTCAAAGCTAGTTTAAAATAAGAAACAAATGTCGATTATGTCCATCCATAGTGATCATGATGGTCAATTTGAAAATAGAAAATTTATTGACTTTTATGACGAAAAAGAAATTTAGCATAGTTTCTCATCCCCCAAAACTCCTCAATAAAATGGAGTTGTAGAAAGAAAGAATTGGACAATTTAGGATATGGTAAGTACCATGTTAAATGAGAGTAAACTGTCCAAAATATTCTTGGAAAAAGCAGTAAGTATGGCTTGCCATGTACTGAATAGAGTTACCATAAGAGCAATCTTAAAGAAAACCCCAGATGAGATTTGCAGAGGAAAGAAACTCATTATCTCATATTTTCATTCCTTTAGATGCTCATGCTTGTGTTGAACAATGGGAAAGATAACTTCGGAAAGTTTGATCCAAAAAGCGATGAAGCTATCTTTCTAAGTTACTCTTCTAACACTAGAGCATTTGGAGTATACATTAAAAGAACATAAGTTATAGAAGAGTCTATATATGTTAAATTCAATAAGCAAATTTAACCCTAATAAAGGAGTGTGATAGTGATGCAGATTAAGCTGCAACTAATATGAAGAAGCTCAAACTAAAGGATCAAGAAGATGGCACAAATTGTGAAGATATGTAAAGTTCAGATAATGAGGAGCAGGTAATTATGGGTAATGTTCCCTATCAACCTCCTACTAATTTGATATTTATTAGTGCACATCCTAGAAAAAAAATTATAGGTGATGTATATGATGGTGTCACAATAAGAAGGTCAATGAAAAACATTTGTGGTCATTATGCTTTTTTCTCTACAATTGAGCCAACTTGTATTGATCAAGCCTTAAATGATGAAAATTGGATCATTGCAATCCAAGAAGAGCTTAACTAGTTTGAAAGGAACAAAGTATGGGAATTAGTTCTAAAACCAAAGAACGTTGATGTAATTGGAACTAAATAGGTATTCAGAAACAAACTGGATGAATGCGGATTAGTTGTAAGAAACAAGGCACAATTAGTTGCTAAGGGGTATTCGCAAGAAAAAAGAATCAATTTTAAAGAATCATATACCCCTGTAGCTAGATTAGAAGCCATTAGAATGCTACTTGCTTTTGCATCCTACAAAAACTTCAAATTATTTAAAAAGATACATGTAAAGAGTGCATTTCCAAATGGATATTTAAGTGAGGAAATATATGTAAAGTAACTCCCTAGTTTTGAAAATGATGATCAACCTGATCATATCTATAAGCTCACCAAAGTATTATATGGTTTAAGACAAGCTCCAAGAGCATAGTATGAAGGCCTGAGCAAATTCTTAAGTGATCATAAATTTAAAAGAGGAAAAGTTGATACTACCCTGTTTATCAAAAATATTGACAAGGATGTCTTGTTAGTTTAAATTTATGTGGATGACATTATATTCAGAGCTACTAATGAGGATCTCTATCTAGACTTCTCAAAGATCATGCAAGCTAAATTCAAAATGAGTATGATGGGAGAATTGCACTTCCTTGGATTGCAAATCAAGCAAAGAGATGATGGAAACTACATTTGCCAATTCAAATATATTAGAGAGATGCCGAAGAAGTTCAAAATGAAAGAAATTAAGGCAGCAAGCACTCCAATGAGCACATCAACAAGGCTAGACAAAGACAAAAAGGGTAAACTTGTAGATTAAAAATAATATGAAAGTATGATTAGATCTCTTCTTTATCTTACTGCATCTAGATCAGATATTCTCTTTAGTGTACGCTTATGTGCTCTATTTCAGTTCAGTCTTAGAGAGTCTCATCTTACTACAATAAATGAATTTTTAAGTATTTGGTTGACACACTAAATCTAGGACTCTATTATCTCAAGGGAACAAGTTTTAAACTCATTAGATATTCAGATGCTGACTTTGGGGGATACAAAGTTGATAAAAGAAGTACTAGTGGAACTTATCAATTCCTAGGAAATAGTCTCGTATTATGGTTCTCTAGGAAACAAACTAGTGTTGATTTCTCTATAGCAGAAGCCGAATATATAGTAGCTCGAAGTTGTTGTGCTCAGTTGCTATGGATAAAACAATAACTTATTGACTATGGACTCATAATAGAGACATTCCCATAAAAAATGAAAATACTAGTGCCATATGCTTGACAAAGAACCCTGTTCTACATTCAAAAATCAAGCATATAGAAATTACGCACCACTTTATTTAAGATCACGTAGAGAAACATGATATATGTCTAGAATATGTGCCGATAAATGCTCAACTTGTTGATATCTTTACTAAGTCACTACCTCAAGAAACCTTCTGCAACATTAGAAGAGAATTAGGCATGACTAATGTGATCATATGAGAATGAAATCTTTAATGTTTCTATTCCTGTAGTTGCATTCTTTTTAAGGCTGACTTTGTCTCAAACGAAGTAAGTTACTTCCATACATTGTTCTTTTCTTACTTCGTTTGAATTATGGTTTTTAAGATCATGTACACCTCATTTTCGTGCCAGAATCATTTTACAACTATTGATATCACATCGAAATCTATTTCTAGCATAAGTTATTCTCTCTTTCTTAAAATATCATATCGACTACCTAGTATTACCTCCACAATCAACCTATTTTAACCCCTAACTAGCACTACTTCTCTGCACCACAAAGATGAAGCTACTCAAAGAAGAACACTTCAGAGGCAAGCATAGCGGGAAGACAAGCACGTGGTGGGGACTGAAGAATAAACCATTACTCTTTAGTTACTTTCTTGGTAGGATGATAATGCTTTTATCTATACCTATCTTCCAACTATTCTATCAGAAGCATTTCTCTTCAAAATCTGGCTTTGGAGACATTATCCTTCAAACTCATCATTACTAGATAGCCCTGATTCACATATTACCATCTTCTTGGGCATTTGATGAGGAGGAGAACGGAACTAACAAGTATATTACATTCATCTCCAACCACTCATCTTCCCATCCACTATCCAAAACCTTGGTTTCTCACACTTGAAGAAACTTCTCCAAGTTTTGGATGCATATCCCCCCACTATGTGGAGGCCCATCCTTCAGGGTCCACCACAATCTCCTACTCCATCTCCCCAAACTTACAATGTTTGTATCTAGGCCAACCTTCTTTATGACTCTAATTATACTGAAATGAAATGAAATAACATGTTTCTTTGCTTATATCTGTTAGTTTGCCGATGCTTACTAGGATTGGAATGTTTCTTTTTTCTTATGACAAAAAGAGGGAGAAAGAATGTGCAAATTATCTCAAAGGGGAATGCAAAAATACATAATCTTTAAATAATCAGGGAGAGAATACACATAAAACTAGTCAAAGAAAATAATAGAAAATGACAACTTTAGGAATGATTAGGAATGCTCAAACTTTGCAAAGTATTTTTATTAAAGTGCATACATTCAGGGGGAGATTTTCTTTTATGAGATAATTTTTAATCGAGTTTTGTAGTCACCAAAAATGGGGAGAATGTTAGTATAAATGCATATTTTTGATGATAAACAAAACTTGATTAAAGATTGTGTACCAATGGTGATTGCCAAGTATTTAACATGTAGAAGAAGTTACAAGCCTCACAGACAAATGAACATAGAAAAGATATCTCAAGGCATCAATATGTCAGACTAAAATGACTTGGGCAAGTGCAAAAGCAAAAGATGAAGTACCGCTATAGACAAAGCTCAAATGAAAAGGAATCAACTGAGTTTCCATTCAGCTATCAAAGTGAAGATTATATCTGATGAATGCAAAATAGCATGCATATGACATTATTCATCTAACATAAGTGAGCCATAGTCGTAAAGCTCACCAAGCTAATGATTGTCTATTAAAAATAGACAAAGGTGTAGAAGTGGAGTTCATCTGGTAGAGGAGTGAAGGTCATCTACAGAGTGATGAAGTTCATCTAAAGAAGCAATGGAGTTCATTTGCACGTCTAAATTCATCTACTACTTGCATCAGACAATCCACTAGACAAAAGGTCAATTTGTTTATGCTCCAACAGTCTATTTGTTACTTACAATAGACAATCCAATAGACGAAGTATTAGAAAGATGATTCATTTATGACTTCATAATTTGTTTATTACATGGAATGGACAAACCAACAAACATAGGGCTAAGAAGACTATTCATATGTAATAGCTAGATTAATCTACTACTTACCATGGACAAACCAAAAGACAAAGAGACTTTGTTTAATGAACAACTAGATAAATAATCTATTTGTCATAAGTGAAGATGAACAATGGGCAAATTGAAATGTTAGTCTCCGTTCAGCATTAATGACGATCTTTCCATATTGATAAAAGAAATCAGCCATTGAAGTAAATCTTTGACCTATTTTATTAAGAATTAGGAAATCATCTTCTTCAAGGTCAGTGTTGCAAGCATTTTAGCAGATTAGGATTAAGCAGAAGTTAGATAATTCAAATGCGCTAATTAGAATGGTCTTTTGTCATTAATGGAGTTCACCTACCACCGATGGTTGGAATTTAAAGCAATTATAAATGAAGCCTCATTGGAGCAAGAAGAAGCACCAAGAATCAAAGAGAAATATTCAATATCCTCTTGAGAGCATTTACTGATCTAAGCCAAAATTTTCTACTATCTTTCAAGAGTCATGAGCCTTGTATTCAAACCTTCCTTAACTTTCTTTGAAGGCTCCCAACCATCTTTTGGGAAGATCATTTATTTTTGCATTTAATTTTTAGAAACCTTCCCTTATGCTTATTGAGAAATATATGTGCTATATCTTTTGATATTCATTTTAAGTCCCTTGAGCTAGTGGTTGAGACTGATTCAAGAAGAGCTAGGACTATCATAGTATAGATAAAAGCTATTTATTTACGCACCCCTAGAGCTGGAATTTAGAAGAGTGCTGGGAGCACTGTTGTATTTCTGCTATTATAGATAATGGAACCCAATACACTAAGAAGAAAGTGTTCTTGGAAGAGTGGAGTAGAGTATTTACTAGAACCACTGTAAAAATTCCCATGTCTTATTTATTTGTGCATTGATTGATTGAGCAATTAGATTGATTGCTAAAGGGATGTTCAATCCAAAAGGGGTTGTGCAAAAATTTTTTAAGTACCCAATTCACCCCTCCCCTCTTACGTTTTTGCCTAATCTTTAGTACCAACAAATGAAACTTCTATTTATAAGTTCCCAAGAGGTTTAGACCATTTAGAATAAGACTATTGCAATATAGTCATTGGAAGGCCACTTGAATTTTTGACCATTGGAGCGTTAGCTGCATTGTAGGCGATTGCAACACCATAGGTGATTATGGTAGGTAGCTACCAAAGTCTAATGAAAACTTGTTTCCCGGGAACCTCACAAGCGATACCACAGACAACTAGCATATCAGTTGTACTTAATAGGCGATACTACTGTTAGCTTCCATTCGGCTATGACCGTTCAAACCTCTAAAGGTTAGTGCTTATCCTCTAAAGCTTTCTTTGAAATCCTTAATTTTGGATAGTAACTTCTTTAGACCTCTAAAGGTTGGGGTGTGTCCTTTGAAGCTTACTTGGAAGGTCTGGTATGAGAGGCTTAGTAAATTTTTGATAGATAATGGTCTCTCAAGGGGTAATGTAGATATTACACTTTTCATAAAACATAGCATGAAAGATATTTTAATAGTTTAAATTTATGTTGATGACATAGTTTTCGAAGCTACTAATAAAAAATTATGTCAAGAATTTTCTAAGAACATGCAAAGAGAATTTGAAATTAGTTTGATGCGAGCACTCAATTTCTTTTGGGTTCTCTAAATAAAACAACAAAAAGAAGGCGTATTCATTCATCAAACAAAATATATAAAAAAGTTGCTAAAAAGGTTTAACATGGAGGATGGAAAGCCAATAAGAACACCAATCAGCACCTTCATAAAGATGGATAAGGATGAAAAAGGTAGATCCATTTGCAAAAAATTTTACAAAAGTATAATAGATTCACTACTATATTTAACTACAAGTAGGCTAGACATTATGTTTAGTGTCTACATGTGTGCTAAATTTTAATCAAATCGTAAGGAATCACATCTCATAACTATAGAACACATTATTACATACTTTTTAGATGCACCAAGCTCAGGCTTATGGTATCTAAAAGGATCAAACTTTGAATTGGTAAGGTACTTACAGTAGACTTTGCTAGATATAAATTAGATAGAAAGAGTACCTTTGCCATATGCCAATTGCTTGGAAGTCTGATCATATCATGGTCTCAAGGAAACAAATTTTTGTGGCATTATCAATTGCAAAGTCTGAATATGTTGCAGCTAATAGTTGTTATGCATAGATCCTATAGATGAAACAATAATTAGGAGATTATGGACTTAATTTTAAAGATACTTCCATTAGATGTAATAACGCTAGTGCTATAAATTTGACAAAGAATCCAGTATTACATTTAAGAACTAAGCATGTTAATGCAAGGTGCGACTTTATTAGAGATCATGTACAGAATCATAACATATACATTAAATTTGTGTCTACTGATGAACAATTAGCAGAAATTTTAACTACGCTAATCCCTAAAGAAAAATCTTGTAAAATTAGAAGGGAACTTGGTGTTTTAGACCCATGTGCTTGAACTACATATCATAGGATGTTGTTTGTATGTGCAAAATGCATAACTTCATTACTTTCAAGCATTTTAAAATGAGTTTTTATACATATGAAATGGTCAAGTACCATATAGTTAAATATAGGCCATTTCACATTCTTAGATATTTGAAATCAATGCAAATATATTCTTTGAATGTAAAATTTATCAGTATTATTATATATGATTTTAATGATAACAAAACTAGTAAATGATATATGTGCTTAAAATATCAACAATTATGCTTGAAAAATATGAACAATCATATGCATAATTATGATTTGATAAATGTTAATTGATAATGTAAAATGTATACATAATTATGAATGTTTAATTATGCAAGCATACATCTTTTACTCATGATGCGCTTAACCTCAATTATCATTCTTTAATGTGTTAATTTGTTGAATCATATTTAGCGCTATACTCTATTGAGTTTTCATATTATGTGCTTAAATAAAGATGCATATTATCCCTACTCTACAATGCATGCACATCACATAAGGATATATATATATATATACATTCTAATTAGATAATGCTAACAACGTAGCAAGTGCAGAAAACTTTTAAGTGCAGAACTACAACCAACTACGACAATCATCTACTACGTTTCAAATGAATTATATTGAAGAATACAACTTGAGGAGAAAGAAGAAGAAGAAAGTAGAGGCTTCAAAGACAAGCTACAAGGATCTTGCTTTGTCTGTAAAATCTAATAAGAAATCTCCACAAACAAATGCAATGACAAAAATAGTTGAAGATGAAGCCATGATCAGAGAGCTTAAACTACAGACCATCTATTAGCTAGAACTTATCTGAGACAAAGTAAGAAGGAGTAATGCCATCATATGCTCAGACAAATAAAGAAAGAAGAATGACATTGAAATAACCACCCAGACAATCATGCATAAAGGAAAAGACTTTGTCTGATCAGCAAGGCAAGAAGAAAGAATTTGTTTGAGGATAAAAAGGCAAAATGTAGAGACAAGTAGAGGCAACTTTGTCCAAGCAAAGACAGACAAATCAAGAATGAAGTAAGCAAGAAGTTGTAGACACAAACTCCATCTGTTGCTCAAAAAATGTAGAACAAATGAGGAATTCAATTTTGTTAGCGGCACCAAATTTGTTTGTAACTTACTAAAGACAAAGTGAAAGATGAAGTAGAATCAGCAAAGTGAGCATAGACGAAGTTACATAGACAAAGTAGCTTCTTGGACAAGTGGACTTTAAATACACAAGCACATTTGCCTGTAGCTTATACAGGCGAATCTATAAACGAAGGCAGAGCCTAATTTTTCTAAGAGAAAGTGAAGTAGAATTTGTCTTTCACTCTCTATAGATAAATACGGAACAAAAGAAGAACACCTTAATTCATCTTATCAAGCAAGATAAAGCAAATTTTGTTTGTCAATCAGTTTGACTTTGTCTATAGCACCAGAATTCATCTATTACTTACTACAAATAAATTACATTCACGAAGGATTGACTAACAGACAAAGCTCATGGGAGAATTCATTTAAGATCTATAATTGATAAATGTAGACAGAGAGAGGCCATGGCTTGTCCAAGATTAATTGATTTATGTGACTTGCACCTAAATAGCATATGCACTCGTGCTTTCATTGTGCAAGCTCGTTTTAGACACCATTTTTTGCAACAAGTGGTGTGCAAGCTTTTTAGCTATGATAAGTCAAATGAAGAACCTCTTTTAACACAACTTTTCTTCCTCTCTAAATGGCATTGCAACAACTCAAGATAAATCAAAAGGCATGCACTCCAACGGTAGAAATCTCAATGGCCTCATTCATTCATTACTGCTCCCATTTTTGCATTCAATGGAACCCATCTTCTCCAATGGTCAACATTATGAAGAAGCTATTTAAGAAAAAGAGGTGGGATGATTCGAACTGGTGAAGGAAGACATTTCAATGAGCTTAACCTTATGCAAATCCTTCTACCCATGGCCAAGAGCTTAAACCCTCATCTATGTTTTATGAGCTTGAATCTGCAAATCCTTATGGCTATTGATTTTACATTTTGGGGAGATCTTTTTATATTAATAGAGCAATAAAAGATCTCATCTTCCCCTATGCTTAAATGTGTATTAGTTTTCTGGTTAATCTAAAAAAAAAGGGTTAGTGGTGATCTCTAGAAAACCACATTGTAATGAGTTGTTGGTGAGCTCTAGAAAACTATCAAGTTTGCTGGTGATTGGTGGTGCTGTCGTGGGCACCCAAATTTAGAACCTTGCTCCAATCTAATTTTCTATAGTAGTGTGAGTAAGGGTCG
>JAYJMB010004699.1:0-12726 GCA_036873735.1 Pouteria campechiana | reverse complement strand
TCTCTTTACCACTCCTCAAAACAATTGCACTCACATTCTCTCTTGGGTTCACCACTATTTGAGAAGGTAATTTTCCTTAATTTTGTGTTGTTTGAGAAGGTAGTTTTCCTTAATTTTGTGTCTCGAGCCGATTAATTACGGTAGCTATCTAACTTAATTGATTCTCCAAATTCTGAATGCTAGCCTTTGTCTCCTGTTGAAATTGTAAAGAGTTAGTTGCAAGAGACTTAACAATATCTTCTAACGACATACCAGAGTTAAAAGTTTGTCCCTATGGTTGTTTAGGTGGTAATGGCTGCTGATACTGCTGAAAATTTGGGCAATTTTGAGCAAGAGGCTAATTTACTTGTGGTTTCCATAGCTGAAATTGGGATGATCCCTCCATCCTAGGTTGTATGTGTTTGAATAGGATCATACTTCCTTTGTGGTTGTCCAGAAAAACCACCTATTGCATTCAACTACTCAATAGGTTCCTCTCGAAGAGTTGGGCATGCATTAATTGGATGTCCTACCATGGAGCAAATTCCACAAGCTTTCACTATTTGCATATTCTCTACAGCCAATTGACAAATAAGAGAAGTCAGACTTGCAATTTGTTGATCAAGGGAGGAAACAATTATCTTATTAATAGGCTTAGATAAAGAGTCAAGCCTATTGAAAATTTGTTGTGAGTTAGCTACAATGTTTGCAATCAAATTCCTTGCAGCTTCAGGAGTTTTATCCACCAAAGCTCCTCCTCTAATAGCATCAATCATGCTCTTTTTGGTGGGTAGAAGTCCCTCATAGAAATACTGGATGAGCAGTTGTTCACTGATCTGATGATGAGGATAACATGCACATAATTTATTAAAACACTCCTAGTATTCATATAAGGATTCTCCACTATGCTGTCTCACACTACAAATTTTCTTACGAATGTTGGCTTCCCTTGAACTCCAAAAACAACCTCTTCACTCATTTCATGTTGTGATGATCCCAAATGGTAAATAGTAAAGTCAATCCTTAGCTAAATCCTTCAAAGAGAATGGAAAGGCTCTCAATTTGATTTACTCTTCAATCACCCCTATTGGTTTTATACTCATACACACCATGTGAAACTCCTTTAGATGCTTATGAGGGATTTTCACCTGCAAGACCATGAAAAGTGGGCAAGAGATGAATTAGTCCAGATTTTAATTCAAAATTAATAGTAGCATCTAAAGTAGGAAACGTGATGCATAAGGATTGTTGATCCAAATCAGGTGCGGTAAGCTCTTTTAAAGTTCGAGATCCAGGCATGATTTCATCCATTTCAGAATTTCTCAGAGCTTCACTCCTTAAACTGTGTAAAGTTCTTTCAATTTTTGGTTCGTATTGCAGATTGCCTATATTAGAGGATCAAGTAACATTCATGAACAATTAAAGAGAATCTAATGAATCCTAAAAAAATAAAAATAAAAATAAATAGGAAAAATCATAAAAGCACAAAAATCAACTAAAATGCCTCCCTAACAATAGCGCCAAAAACTTGGTGTGCTGTTGTTGGCAAACAAATTTAGAACCTTACTCTAATTTCAAATTTCTGTAGTGGTGTGAATAAGGGTTGATCCCACAAGGAGTATCTAGCTTAATTTTGTATAATGTGAACAAGAAATGGGAGTTTTGAATGTAATGAAGAAACTGTTATAAAAGAAATCTATTAGAGAAGAAAACCTTGGTTCAAGTTAACATCAACCATCAGAATCTCATAACTGATCATTGATGTAATTATAAATCAATTCATACTTTGAATATTCACCATTGGAATTATTTTTCCTATATCTCCTTTGATATAGTTAATTAGAAACACGCGATCCAATTAATCCTAACTACTAAACAAGCTTAGACACAAGCTAGAGATTTAATCTAATAGCAGCCTTAAAATTTGTAGAGATTAATGAAGCTAAACAATATAAGTACACATGGTTGTATTTAATTTAGTCAAATATTTTTCCTAAGATTTAATAACTGCAACAACAACAAATTATCAAACCCTAGTTGCTTCACAGATTAGAGGGATTAAGCAATTACAGATTTGATATCTAATCTAGCAATAGATTGTAATGAATAATAAACTAGTAGATCTCCTAACAATTAAACAAAATAATCATAATCATGAATCAAAGAAGAACATTCAATACTCAAAGTATAAATTGAAAAATTAAAACAAATTATATCTCACACTATCTAGATTCTTAGGCTTCTGTCAAATAAGTGTAAAATCTTAAGTATTAAAGAAATAAATTATGATATTTTGTATTCTCATCACCAATAATAAAAAATCTTCTTCATGCAACCCCATTAACACACGATCTACTTCTAACATCTTAAGCATTATAATGACAATCTACTTGAATTAATTAATCCACAATTCAATCTCATATGCTGCACCAATTCATTCCCTGAATTCTCCATTATTTTACATTGAGGCCATTCATCAAATACTTAATATGCATAACCCTAACTATATAAATTTTGTAAAATGCAAAGGGTTTTATGCATCCTCATCCACATAACAACCTAATTTAACAATAACCAGGTTATTAAAACATCAAACAGTGCTCTAATTTAATCAATTTACTACCCAACATGACTAGCAATATCTGTGGATTTTCCACCATTAAATCATCACATAATCATGGAGGTAATGCATAATACCAAATTCCCATCAAGATTACATCAATTTCATGCTAATCCTATCATCCAAAATGTCCCCAATTTCAATCATATTGCTGTCCACTTTGTGGACAGCAATAATCATGCATTTTTTCCATGTTTCGTGGACAACAATAATCATGCATTTTTTCCAAGTTAATCATACTCAATCATGCTCAAATTCATAGAATTTAAACTTGACTACATTTCCCCCATGAAAACACATGAATTCACGCCCAATTAGATCACCTATTGCTAGCCACAGTTCACAAGTGGCTTCCCTATTAAGAAAATCAAAAAATTAGTTGGGGAAAGATGTCTTGCTTTAATTTCATGGCTTGATTTCCCCCTTAGCAACGAAAATCTCTCTCAATCTCCAAGCTCCAAACGAAAGCAACAACAAAACAAGGTAACCAGATTGTTTTTCCTCCTTAAATCATCCAAGCTTAATGATTTGGGCAACTAGATGCGTAGGGATGAGATTAGAGTATGTTGGCACAATTTTTTTTGCATGAATCCATAAAGAAAAATGGGCGTGGAAATGGGAAGAATAGGGCTGGTCATGGGTTACAAGGGAGAAGGCAGCAAGGAGATGTTTTTGGCTTTGGGAAGATGGTGGAGCAAGGGACTTTATTAGCTCTTGGGTGTTCCTGCAGTGCCTCATTACTTCTATGCACATGCACTAAAAAATTCCAAATTTGCACCCTAATTTCCATACAAATAATCACATAGTTAATCAATTTAACATCATCTCATGGTCAAATAAATTATTGTTACCCCAATTTAAATTTTTTCATAAGTAAAATTATCCCAATTTAATTAATCACATAAAAACTTTATTTACCATGAATTATGGTCAGCTCGATAATTAAACCCCAAATATTACATAAAAATTAATAAAATATTCAAAAATTTCACTTAATACACCTATATTTATCTCAATGAGTCTTACATATAATTTATCAAAATTACTTTGCATAATTAATATGCAATTTTCTAAATTTATCAATTTAATCCTATCCTTAATTTTCCACCAAGAGCACTTTTGGTGCATTGGGCATAACTTTTTTATATGAAATCAAAATTGAGTGAATATTATTTCATTGGATAGATAATTTCAAGGTATACAACTTTTATGTTGATCAAGTTTTCTAAATCAGCCCTCATCTATGTCAAAAATTTAAATAAGTCATAATGTTTTGTATTTTTCACCCATATAGAGCAGTTTTAGTGCATTGATCATAACTTTCACATCCGATATCAAAATCAAATGATTTTTAATCTATTTAAAGATAATTTTAATATCTACAAATTTTTAGCTTCCATCAAGGTCAACAATTGGCCGCAAATTAAAGTCTCCTTTTTAAAATTTTAATTTCCTTCCTTTTTTTGCAAATTTAATTTTTTCCTCTTGAAATTCCACAAATTTGGCTACACAATCATATCATTACCCTCATGAAGTGTTAATTTATTCAATTTAACTCCCATTAAAATCAAATAGCCCATATGCACTCATACACCTATCTACCATCCAAATAGTACATATGCACTCAACCGTACACATAATTAATCACATACTAATGAATGCACTTATTTGGCATAAATTATGCATTTAATCATTTTAAAAATAATTATTCAAGAAAATTTATCACCTCAGAAACCTAGGATATTACACAATGTCCCATGTCCATGTCCCAAATCTCATGTTCATGTCCCAAGCCCCATGTCCATGTCCCACTATCCATGTCCATGTCCCACTCTTGTCATGCCCCGCCTTCTGAGGCGTGATTTATCCTTTTTGCACTGTATTTCACCTCAATTTGCCCACTTTTAGGGTGGGGTGCTCTACTCAAAATTTGATAGAGCCTCCTTTGAATTTCATCCATTCAAACCTATACAGTATCTATCAAATAAAACAAAATAATAACATAAATGCTAAAACAAACACCCACACTACCATAGTCCAAGATCGGCCCAAATCATGATGGCAGCATACCAAATGGGGATCATATCATTCTAATACAATATTAAATATACCAATTTATGAAATGTCATACATTTGATTATACATTAATTGAAATATTTCCACTACAATTATACAAACCCAATTAAATTATAATTATACATTACTTGAAGCTTTTGAATCTAAATATACAATTACATACAATTTCAATTCCAAATTATCCTATCACTAAAATAATGTCTTCAAACTGTGCTCACCAGTTCCAACTCCTAATTAGAATTCTTTGCCTTTCTTGTTAACTAAAAAAATAAATAAGAAGGCGTGAGTCCAGGCAACTCAGTAAGCAGGCATGATTCAAAAATAATGATGAATTAAAATAACATGTTTAGAACTAACACATCATTTCATATCCAAATAATCAAAATCTACACTCATGAAACCCTCATTTACATTATAAATTCAATTTCAAATGATTGCATTCAATTATGCCAATATACTTCATACATACAAATCAACTTTATCAATTTCTACAAATCATAATATCATTTCTACAAATCATTCTCACTATTCCTCAACAATCAAATAACCTTCCCATGAACAAAACATTAAGTATTCTAAACCAAATACATATTAGAAATAAATAAATGTAGGATATGCACTATACCTAACCAAAACACAAATGCCTAGTAAACAAATGACATATTTCATATAGCCAAAAGAAAGAGCCTACTTACATTAGTGTGGAATCATAGCACTGCAACAAATCAATTCTTTAAATTCTTTGATTCCAAATCCAAGTTCAATTGGCCCTGTATATATCATAAATTCAAGCTCGCTTTGTTTCTTATTGAAGCAATTTGTCAAACATATATCATACATCGCTAAACATTTTCATTAAGACATAACTTTTAAATTTCATTTCCAGTTATACATAGTCACTTTATAACTCAATTAACATTGAATTCTCTGAACATTAAGTTAATTGAGTTCTTAATCTATTCTAATCATTGCATAATGTCATTATACATGAAATCCCTAATTCATTATTCACTTTGATTACTATTTCTTCATGGATCACGACATAATTTGATTTTCTCACATCTAAAGCATGTCAAAAACACTATAATTAACTGATTAATCATCTTCCCCATGATTCAATCCATATCCAATTCCCCCAAAAAGTTACTGTTCGCGATTTACTTGAAACCCTAACAGAGAAAATCCTAAAGTCTCATGTCCAATTCTATTCTAAACCATTATTATACATGGATTAATCATTTCCCCTATGGTTTTATACATGAATCCCTGCAAGGTTTGTTCAAAAATCACTGTTTATGAAATTTACAAAACCTTAACGAATAGAAATTCATAAATTTAGTTAATAGAATCGGCTTACCATGGAATCTAGATTTATCTTTCATCCATGAATGAGAATCCACATCCAAAGCTACCATTAGCCCCTTCCACTTGCAAGAATTTGACATTGCCTCCATTTTCCACCATCCAAAATCCTAAAACTCGGGCTTAGGGGCATGCTTGCATGATTCTCCACTTAAAAAAGGAATTTCCCAAGCTCAAATGGCATGAGTTTGGGCTAAATAAGATGGGTTCCAAAGCTTGGGCAAGAAGGGGAAGAAAGGGGATGGAATAAATGAAAAATGAGATGAGGTTTCGAGCTTAAAAAGTCAATTTTTTTGGGTACACCAATGCATTACAGAACCTGTGTCACGACATAGAAAACTTGTATTATGACATAGATTCTGCTGACTGCTTAGTGTCATGACATAGAAAACCTGTGTCGTAACACCTGATATTGAATTCCTGTGTCACGACACTAACCTACTATCCCAATGCACTGCTAATAATTTAAGCATAAATGTTTCATATGATATCCAAATGCCCTAATTTTTGAGGCATTGGAAATCTAAATTTAGGGGATATAACTATTCTGTTAATAATTTTTTCCAAATAATCCTCCAAATGTGTCAAAAAGTCCAATAAATGTGACCCATAACATTCATCTCATTATTTTTCACTCATTTGGAATAGTTTCAATGTATTAGTCATAACTTTCTCATATGATGTTAGAATTGAGTGATTTTTCTTCCATTGGACAGATAATTTTATGATATACAACTTCTATTTTGACACATTTTCTAATTAGTCCATTATCATGTCAACAAGAAATCACCATGAACCCACTTAGACTCTCAATTATTACATTTCCATTAATTTCATGCATAATCATCCTCAAATACTCATTTAAGAAATTAACTCTCACTTCAAACTCAATTGATAACCCATTAATCACAAAGGCTATTCAAAATCAAAGTTCACACTGATAAGAATCACTAATGGTCTCATTTCACAAAAAATACTTCAAAAATTGTAATAAACACCTCCCACACATCTCATACATGAAATGATACTTATTCATACCATTCCCTACTTCAATTGAGGTCAATTATCAAAAATAACCTATTTAGTTATTTTTACCAATCACTTTCTGCCATAAATAACTCCATAGACCATTTTCATTTCAAATTGCATCCAATGCTCAATCCAATGTTCCACACACATTACAATATGTATGATGACCATTCTAGGCCATTCATATTGATCATAATTAGGCTTTTTCCCAAATTCATCATTTCAGTTCTTTTTCTTCTTAGTAACTTTATGTATAGCTCAAAATAGTAAATTTTATCAAATTCATCAAGTAAAATCTACCCATTTTCACATTTCAAATACCACAAGTGTTACAACTATCCATATCCATGTCCCACTCTCCATGCCCCACTATCCATGTCCCACGTGTTAGGATTATATTATATATGATTTTGATGATAAAAAAACTTGTATTAAATTTAAAAACCTATATGCTTAAATCTCTCTAATCATAGATATGGCTACAAATTAATAAACATTAATGATTAATTAAACAAGCATACAGTCTTTATCTTATGGTGCACATATCATTAATTAATCTATACTGCATAAATTTGATAAATCATATTAAGCACTATAATTACTTAAGCTTTCATATTATACATTCAATGAAAATGTATATTATCCTTGGTTTACAAAATGTTACAATAATATGAGGATAAAATACATCATGATATTATATATGAAAGCTAACAATGTAGCAAGTACAAAAATGTTCAAGTGCAGGATATTGATTGTGTGCAACAAACTACCACAACTATCTGCTACATTCCAAAAGAGCTGAACTGATGAAAATCATGGAAGAAGAAGAAAACAGAAGGTTTGAAGACAAGCAATAAAGAAGGTTGCTTTAAATGCTTCCACGAACAAAAATAATAGGAGATAAAAAAGGCTTCAAAGATTTACTACAATGATTTCACGTTGTCTGTCAACCTCAATGAGAAAATGTCAACAGACAAATGCAAAACAAGAAGTTAAAGAAGAAGACGTGATTAAAGAACTCAAATTGTGTTCGAGAAATTTGGACCACTTATATTTGATATGATTAAAGTCTATTCAAGACAAAGTGCAAGGATGAAGAAGTAACTCAACGGCTTGGCAGACAAATGAACAAAGGAAGAAAGAAGAAATTGCCACCTAGACAATCATGCAACAAAAGAAGAAAACTTTGTCTGATCAACAAAGTTAGAAGAACAGATTAGTCTGAGGACAGAAAGGTAATGTAATATGAACAAAGAAGGGAGTGTAACTTCAGCTGGGCCAAGACAGATAAATTAAGATTGAAGAACTACGGAAGTTGCAAGGACAAACCCCTTCTGTTGCTCGAAGTGTGCAAAATAGTTAAAGAACTTTACTTCATCTGTAGATCAAAAGTTTGTCTATTACTGATGACAGAAAAAGCATTAGATAAAGTAGAAGACGAAGTAGAAGCTGCACAACAAGGATAAATAAAGCTAAATAGACAAAGTGCTGCTTGGATCGAAATGGGTTCAACAAACAAAGGCACGATCGCCTACAACTTAAAACAGACAAATGTGATGTGCAATGTATTCAATCCAAGACAAAGCAAAACAAAATTCATCTATCACTTACATTAGATGAATGCCATACTTTGTGCAACACCTGTGGTGTTTGAAATCTACTCATGTGAAAATGGGTAGAGTTTATTCTATGATTTTGATAAAGTTTACTATTTGGAGATATATAAAGTCAATGAGAAGAAAAGAACTTAAGTATTGAAGTTGAGCAAAAGCATGTTTATGACTATATGAATGGCCAAAAAGGGGCATTATATGTATTATAATGTGTGTGGAATGTTGGAGTGAGTATTGAATGTAATTTGAAATGAAAATGGCTTATGGAGTTATTTATGGTAGAAAATGATTGGTAAAAACAACCAATTAGGTGATTTTTGATAATTGACCTCAAATGAGGTAGTGAATGGTATAAACATAATTCATTTCATGTATGTGATGTGCAGGAAGTGATTTTTATGATTTTGGAAGTGTTTTATGTGAAATGGGATCATTGATGAATTATATAAGTAAAAATTCTGAATTTGAATAGTTTCTTGTAATGAATGGATTATTGCTCTAGTTTGGGAGTGAGATTTAATTACTTGAATATGCATTTTAGGATGATTATGAACGAGAGTAATGAAAAAAATGAAATAATTAAAAGTTTAGTGATGACAGATGAGAGAAAAGTAGAAACTTTAGGAGAAAATTAAAGGAGCACAAGTGTGTATTATGAAAATGCTGAATTTGAAGAAGGGGTCATTGTGATTGAATTCTAACATGGATAATGGACTAATTTGAAATAGTGTTCAACATAGAAGTTGTATATAATGAAATTTTCTAATGGAAGAAAAATCACTTGAATCTGATATCATATAAGGAAGTTATGACTAATATACCAAAACTATTCTAGATGACTGAAAAATAACAAGATGAATAAGATGGGTCAACTTTATTTAAATTTTTGACATGTTTAGGGGCTGATTTGGAAAACATTTGTTGCATTAAAGTTGTAGCCATTGAAGTGTCTTTCCAATGCCTCAAAAATCAGGTATTTTGGACATTGTATGTAAAAGTAATACTCAAATTACTAACATGATGTTGAGACAAAATTTACTTGCCGTGGCAAGGCTTTAGAAAATTCATTTTTGGGGCATACGGCAAGTCCTTATTATGGCAAGGCATTTTCCTACCATAGAAAGCCATTTCACTGCCATGGCAAGGCAATTTTCTACCGTGGCAAGACTTTTTCCTGCCATGGCAAGGGTTTGCTGGTGTAACAACCCGGGGCTCCAGTGTACTATTGTCCGCTTTGGGCACACGCCCACATAGTTTTGTCCTGATGCATCCTTACAAGGAACCTCACCGAGCCTGTTATGTACACCCACCCAAAACGGGGTACTCATGTACTATTGTCCTCTTTGGCCCTAGGGCATCCTTACTAGGAACCTACCCATCGACCTCAAGGATTTGTCCACACACACATACACAACCATGGCGCAGCGGCGGGCCCATTTTATACTCCCAACATGGGGTACACCTTCACAACCGAGCCCCACATATTTAGCCCAGGACTCCCTCCCTCACCCAGGCGATGTGGGATATCACATTCACCCCTCGTCAGGGCTGCCATGTCCTCATGGCACACACCCCTGTAGACTGTTGGGAGTCGGCTCTGATAGCAACTGTAACAACCCGGGGCTCTAGTGCACTATTGTCCGCTTTGGGCACACACCCGCACGGTTTTATCCCGATGCATCCTTATAAGGAACCTTACCAAGCCCATCATGTACACCTACCCAAAATGGGGTACTCATGTACTATTATCTTCTTTGGCCATAAGGCATCCTTACTAGGAACCTCCCCATCGACCTCAAGGATTTGTCCACACACACATACACAACCATGGCACAACGGCGGGCCCATCTTGTACTCCCAACATGGGGTACACCTTCACAACCGAGCCCTACATATTTAGCCTAGGATCCCTCCCTCACCCAGGTGATGTGGGATATCACATCCACCCCTCCTCAAGGTTGCCATGTCCTCATGGCACACACCCCTGTAGACTGTTGGGAGTCGGCTCTGATACTAGTTGCAACAACCCAAGGCTCCAGAGCACTATTGTCTGCTTTGGGCACATGCCCACACGGTTTTGTCCCGATGCATCCTTACAATGAACCTCACCGAGCCCATCATGTACACCCGCCCAGAACGGGGTACGCATGCACTATTGTCCTCTTTGGCCCTAGGGCATCCTTACCAGGAACCTCCCCATCGACCTTAAGGATTTGTCCACACACACATACACAACCATGGCGCAGTGGCGGGCCCATCCTGTACTCCCAACATGGGGTACACCTTCACAACCAAGCCCCACATATTTAGCCCAGGACTCCCTCCCTCACTCAGGCGATGTGGGATATCACAGTTGGTATGCTGAAGCACTGGAAAAATGCAATGTTTTAAGCCCCAAACCCATTCCATTTTCATTCTAGTATATCCCATTTTCTCCCTTAATGTCATTCTTCCTTCCCCCAACTTCGTTATGCTCCATTTATCACTAATTTTGCTAGAAAAAATGGGGATTAAGGTAGTTAATTAAGCTAGAATGCCTCTTGGATTGGGTTTTTGGAGTTTGGACGAAGGAAAATGGAAGAAGATTTGGATTTTGGTGATTGGAGGAAGTTGCTTGGAAATTTAGGCTTGGAAGCATGTATATGGGATGATGTTGTGCATGAATATCATGGTAAGTCACCTTTCTTCAATTGAATTTGGATTTTTACATAAGCTAGGGTTTTTGTAAATAACAAATTTTAGGGAAAATTGATAAATTTATATTGTGGAATCTTAGGGAAAACATTTAATACATGTTTAATAAGGTATAGGGAGTGAAGTTGGTCTGGAAATCATAAATTTTGGCTTGTTAGGGTTTCATGTTCTTCATGAACAGTGATTTTACCAGGAATTTAATATGGATTGTTGTATAAACCATGAGAGGAATGTATAATTTATAAGTTATGATGCTTTGGGGATTTATATAGGGTGATTTGGACTTGTAAAAATGAATAATGGACTATGACCTAGTTTAGGTTAATTGGGGAAATTGTGTATGTACTATGTAAGCCATAAATTAGTTGGAATAAAGATTTTATTGGATTATTTTAAAGATGTTAACTATGAATCATGTTGAATGCATATTGATCATGTCATATACAAAATGAATATGGTTGTGGCATGTTAATGGACTGACCATAGTATTTAGAAATTGTACTTTATTGATTTGATGTGAATTTGGCAAAGTTGCCTTTGTAAATAAATTGCTTATTTGTATGTATAGGACAAGTTGAATATGGTTGGGAAGCTATGAAACTTGTGGTATTATGGAGACGATTCATCAGTAAGGTAAGTAGACTCCATTTGTATGTTTATTTGATTGAATGGAGATAATTTCTATCTCCTGAGTTTATGTTATGATATGTTAATGTATGAATGGAATGAAGGGATAGTAATTATTCCCTATTTTGCATAGGAATTTATAAGAATGAAGGGGATGTTGGACATTCCATCAAAGTGAAATGTAATGTATGCTTGATTGAGGGGATAGATTATCCCTTGGATTATTTGATGCTTCGTTATGTTAAGGATTGTGAATATCCCAAAATTTGACTATGGGAATTGGAATTTTGAGGATTCCAAGATGTATGCTTGGATGGGCTATGTTGAGATGACTATGTATTCGTTTTGTTAAAGAAATGGGAGGCCTTATGGTTCTCTATTTTCATGTTGGGTTTTATGCATTGAACTTTGATAAGGGATACATGATGGATCCCTGTTATTAATTGTTTGTTGTATAGTTTATTTATTGCGTCTGTTTAGACTTGCCCCTGTTTATTTTATTTTAGTTGGTGGGTCAAGTCATGGGAGATTACAATGACAGAAAACATAAAAAAGTAATTTATTTGAGTAGGAAATATACCTTGTGACAGAATGTTGTATTATTTCAATGGGATTGTGTAAGGCCCTGGAAATTTCAAAAATGTAAATTTTCACTCTTGTAAATTTTTAGAAATTTTTACAATGCGGCATACTGTACAATTTAATTTTTGAGGAAGTTTATTATCA
>JAYJMB010004698.1:0-12726 GCA_036873735.1 Pouteria campechiana | reverse complement strand
TGCTGTAGCTATCATTCTGGACGGTCAGGATCACTGGAACGCATGCCACGTGTAAGGCTTTAACGGTAACGGTTTTGGGCGACTGTTATCAGCAGCTCATGTTAACATGTTGCCTGCGCATACATATACTCTGCCAACTGTCGGCCATGTGCTGTAACCATCCCAGTCATTTAAGAAATTGACTATTTTTTAGCCGAATTTCAGACCCTGATGAAGGTCTAATGCATATTTATGTTCCATCCGTCTACCAAAAGTTGAGGAATTTTGGTTTCATTTGCAATTTCTCTGTTTTCCCCATAAAATGAGCGGTCTCGATCCCATCATCGTTTCCCACGTGTTGGTCGACGAGATTGAGACAGAATAGCTCCAACACATTCCGCAGGTTGGGTAAACCCCGCATGGTGGGGATCGTTGATGAAGGGTCATTTAAGTAAACCACACCAACCGTAGTCGGGAAGACCATTGCCGTGTGCGCCATCCGTGCTAGGACCTACTTTTGGGTGGCCTTCTATGGCAAGCCACAGACAGCCCCAACCACTGGGATTTTTGAAACATGGACGATCGAAGATTTTGGACTTTCTGATGCAGGGACTCTCTGCTTTGAGCTCCACAAGAAGAACAGCCCGCGGCATTCACTGCCAATCTTGCACGCTTTGAGATCCACAAAAAGCTTATTCTAGCTTCATTGCCTGTTTCGTTGATATTAACATGCGTTCCAAGCATAACTTTTCTATACCACTGCCTTCAGATACACCCAACACAAACACACCCATAGGTCATGTGGTGGAGGGCCCGGGCAGCTGATGCAAGCCTCACCTTTCGACCACGGAAAACAACCATTCGATAGCTCCACCACACCCACGTACCCTTTTGCAATCATGTTTTACCTAGGACGGGGCAACAAATCATAGCAAATCCTACGAAAAACCCTAATATTTTGTCACTTACTCTACCTAAAGGCAATTTAGTAAAGGGAAAGCTGAAATGTCCATTACTACCTAGCTAGAGGCAATTTAGTGAAGAAGAAGCTAATATCTCCCTTACATAGAGGCAATTTCAATAAAAGAGAAGTAGTGAGATGGGATTGAATGTGGTGGAAATAACTCAATTATGTGAGATCCCCCAAAATTGCTTTACCTGTCCTTGTCGCACGGCTATTCCTCAAATAGGGCATCCAACCGTGCGACTATCATAGATGTGTCGCAAACCCAAAATTCAAGGCAAATAAATAGGATTAAGGAAAATAGTTGAAACCGATATATAGTAGTCAATCAATCTAATTTTTATAAGAAAATCTTGTTGGGGGATCACGATTATAAATCATGCCATCTAGATAATCGAAACATATATCACAACAAAGTTAATTGCCCACATAAGAGCACGACAACTTATATAAAGTATCCTTCAATGTGAAGAAAAAATCGCAAGGATAAACAAACAGATCGACCGCAATAGGTTACATGGAGGGATTTATACAAAAGTCACCATTTCTCAAATCCTCCTTACCCTTTCTCTCTTTAATTAGACCCAACTGAAAGCTGACATGAAAAAATCTTTCATAGTCATCAGATGGCCTTACAAGGTAATGACAAACAAGTTTATGTGGACCTTTTAAACCATGCAGAATACAAGACGTGTAACTTAATATTTTTTACTTTGACTTGGATGGTCATTCAATGGGCTTTACCGCTACCTTACGAAGCATGTCTAGAGTAAGATATTCCACCAAGAAAAGCATTTACTTGCGAGTATTTTAATATTAAAGCTTACCCAGTAAGTTATTATTTATTTAATAACCTTACGTGATAGATGTTAAAGGTGTGTTGGATTACGTGCAGGCTGACCACAGCGGACTCACACTGTTCCCATGACAGCCTATTGTCGGTGGGTCACAACTAATTTTATATCAACCTGCAATATCACTTACTCTTGGGGAGAACAAATACGCATACACATGCAATTATCTCTCCCCAATTTCACTTAGCACTACGTGTCTGGTCTATAATTCCAAGTTTATATTTATGGAAAGAGCATATGTCAACATTTATTGACAAATCCACAGAAATATTTCAAGACAATTTTCCCATCTGTTTCATTCGCTGATCATTCGTAATTGTATCCGTTGTGAACCGTAGTACTTTCGTGGATTTTGTTGGGCAGCTGTAAGGCTTCTTGCACGTCAAAGTGTAATATTATTTACATAGTAAATGAGAGTAAATGAGTAGGACTAAATTTTTTGTCAATAAAATAATGAATAATTATAAAATATGTAAGTTTTTTAGTTTAAAAAAAAAGTAAAAACGATGATATAAAAATAAGTTTAATTGTGGAAAGAATATTATTCTGTTAAAATATATAAAATTTTCTTTTTGTACGCATGTCTAAATCTCTTGTAATGGAAAATAATAATCTCGAATGTGATTGACAACCCATGCAAACAAGTTATGCCTCAGGGGTAGAGCAAACAAACCCAGCTGATAATTGAACATGATAACACTCCTACTAAAATCAAACGAAGTGCGACGTTTTCACCAAGAAAAGTCTGGTACAAAAGAGTTACTAGCGAACCTTAAAAATCTTCGTAATTAATTATATTTATGCTATGAGTAACGAAACTAATTTCTGATCATTAACGATTGAAAATGGCATAAAAATGATTAAGGGTTCTGATCTTCTGATAAACCCAATCATGGTCCTTATTTAGATATAAATATTCGTTGAGTATGCACGTATTTCCACTCAAACAATAATAGCTGACGCACATGCAACCTAGCTTGTGTTTCGAACCAACCTAGGCTAAAATATCACAGTAACGCACATGCAAATACGTCATGAGCAAGTTTCGTTCAATCAACATTCTCAATGTTTGGCGATCTTCCTGTCTTTTCATTACAAAAATACGAATTTCCTGAAATTCCGTGCATGTTTTTCTTCGACTCATGTTGTATAAATAGCTGCAGCAAGGCGACATAAGAAAGCCCTTGAGGAGACCCGATGAGAGAGAAAAGAGCAGCCATGGCTCGAAACCATTCAAAAGATTTTGTATTAGATGACTATGAAGAATTTCAACCAGCAAGCCCTACTTCAGAATACATCAACAGCTCAGTCCTCTCTTTAAGCATTCTCTGCGTCTTCGAGTTGGAGAAACCCGTCGATGATATCCCAACGATCATGTTACTCAGGGAGCGGTTTCTGCCATTAAACAATCGCTTCTCGTCGATACTCATCAGGGACGAGAAGGGCACGCAACGATGGAAGAAAGTCGAAATTAGGCTGGAAGACCATGTAAAAGTCGCCCATTTTCCTGCTGGATTGCCACCGGATACCTACGACGAGTATGTGAATGAGTACTTATCGAAGGTAGCCCGGGATCGCCTCCCCGAAAACCGCCCATTGTGGGAAGTCCATGTAATTAAGTATCCCACAAGCTATGCGGCCGGCACTGTGGTTTTCAAGTTGCACCATGCACTTGGAGATGGCTTCTCTCTCATGGGTGCTTTGTTTTCTTGCCTTAAGAGAGCAGATGATCCATCTCTTCCTCTCAGCTTCCCTGGTCATTCTCGTAACAATAAACTGGTAAAATCAAGATCAAATCTGGTGGTGTATGCATGCAAGAAGGTGTGGAACATTGCTGCTGGGTGTTGGTATACTGCCTCTGACTTCATGTTGAGTGTGCTGCACAGCACGCTGCTAGAAGATGATCGTACAGCAATACGGTCTGGTTCTCCCTACGTAGAGTTTGAACCAGTCACCATCTCGAGTGTCGTCTTCTCGCTGGATCGACTCAGGCAAATCAAATCCAACGTCGCAGGAGTAAGTTCATTTTTTTATAATAGAATTGCTACTTCCTTTCCAGGCGAAGCATTTCTCATGGGTCTACTTGGTATTGGTTGCATGGGCGGACCTACATGGAGCTGAGGATGGGCAATTGCCCCCCTTAAATTTTGAAAAATATTTTAGCCTCCTTGAATTTTTGAAAAATATTTTAAAATTAAATTGATTTTGAAATTTTATATAAATTTGACACCCCCCCGGGTTGCAAATATGAAATTTATAAATAAACTTGTAGACTTTTTTAAAAAAGTATGTCATAATAAAGTGTAACATATAATGGGTTTAAATATTGATTTATAATTTTAAAATATAAATTTTGCCCACCTCATCAAAGGTCTTAGATCCACCACTGATTGGTTACTCTTTTTTCTGCAAAGGTTTTATATATAACTTCTTACGGTAAACTATGATATCTCTGGGTTGGAGAGAAATGCAATCACCGTGACAACATGTACCGAGAATTTGTGCAGCTCATTAGGTATTTTGCACTTCCAATGCGCATGAATAAAAGTCAGGGTATCATGTCATCACGTTAGCCACAAACTTTTTACTGGCCAAGTTGCCATAAGATGAGCATTTTACCTTGGGGCGGCAGGCATAGGTATATTATTTAATTCTTTGGAGATTGACACCGCATGTGTGAAGTGAGAGAATTTTTAAACATTTACGTGATTAAAATTAGTAAATTTTGAAGCACGGTTATATAATCCAATTAGTCGAACCAGCCTACCATCTTATTTGGGCCACTTCCATTGTTGGATTAGGGAATTTATTTTTAGTTTTTAACCATGTCTAAGAATGCAGTATATTCAGTAGACAACGTGTAGCTTTTAATCTCCTGATACCCATGTGACTCAACTAGGACTCGTAATTTGATTGTTTTAATCGAAATTGATCCTGAGTTACTTCTGTTGAATACAAAGCTGTTCAACAGCATAAATCTACTTGCATGAAGTAAAGAAAAGAGAAAATATAAAAATATAAAAAAATTCACGAGTTTCAGTATGCACAAGTGAGAACCAAAGTCCTTGGATGAATGTGGATGCAACCAAACTTGCAGTTGAGACAAAGCCGCTTCTTCTCCACTGACATTTTATTGACATTTTGTCTCAAATCTATTGTTAATATGAACGGAAAAGTGTAGATATCATTTTAATAAAGAAAGATTTTCCACCCACCTCACCAACCTCAAGACATCACAGTTCTTTATATTTGCCTGATATGGGAGTAATCTACATCCATTTTCTGAACGGTGGTGTCTCCCTCCATGAATGTAAGAATTTCTGCATTTTCACCAATCAGTAGATCCCAAACTGTAATGCCCACTGTCAAGACTGCCTAGAATTCTTTAGGACCAAGGCTTTTTGATGTCTCCAGCTAACTTAATGTGTTGTCGCTTGGTAGCCGGAGATTAGATGGCTATGATCATCCAATCTGCACAATTGTCTGTCCATCAGCCACCTGTTTCATTTAGAAGATCTGTTTTCACTTGCTTCTATGTTGGATGGACGCAGTGGATAAGATGCTATCAGGTGAAAAGTGAGGCTAAACTATGACCATGGTTTTCTCTTTCTTAGAGAAATATCCTCAGGGATTGCCCACACTATCGTGTGATTATGGAGGATCCAGGGTAGAGTATACATTGAAATTGCATAGAACGTGTTTGTATATTTTACGGAATAAGTTGGGACCACATCATTTGATTTGGCTTGCTTGAACTGTAGGATCATTTGATTTGGCTTGCTTGAACTGTAGGACAGCCCTATCGATATATGTGGAACCTGGGCCTAAGGAAATTATGTAAACCTGTTCCTTTTTAGGGTCTGCACCTAATCTTTCTCGTAGTTGGATTGGTCAAAAGAATGGTTCCTTTCTAGGATCCATCCCGTTAAACTTCTCTGCCGGCTATTTAGGTGGGTCCACCATGTAATTTTTCTCTACATCTATTCCTCATTTTGTTCGTATGGATTCGATCATTTTTGACTGTATGAGTCCAGATAAACTCAATCTAAGAGGCTGCTAGTAAATGTAAATGTCTAGTTTTTTTTTCCATCAGATACTATTTTCGACCTTCACTTGTATAATATTTATATTAAGACATGCAACAGAACTAGCAGTACTTAATGGTGGGCCTCGATGAAAAATCAGGCTAATTTGTCACTTTCAAGTCTTCAACTTAAATTTATGGTTCAGCTAATTCACATGTGGCTTTGATTTTAAGACCCATGTTGATAAAACAAGAAGCGGCACATCAAGTGGAGGGAATGCCCTGGAAAAAAAATTACAGAATATGTCAGATCTAGGCTAGTTACCGATGGCTGCTAGCTGCTTCTTGTGCTGCTTTGGTGTTCTTCCAAATGTGGGAACCAGTGATCATTGCCTAGGTAATGATTAAGAAGGGACTATAATCTTCTACCGCTTTTGTCACAGACAGTGAACGACGTCGCTGTTGGGATCATATTCTATGCCATCCAATTGTACCAGCAAAGGATGGGCGAGATTTTGAATGGCCGCGAACGGATGACGGCATTGGTATTGCTGAACACAAGGATGGTAAATGGTTACCAGACTGTGGATGAAATGCTTAAAAAGAAGACCTGGGGAAACCATTTCACGTTTCTGCAGATTTCAATCCCTACATGTAAAAATGCTGAGAAAGAGAGTCCTTTATCATTCATCGCTGAGGCCAAGAAATGCATCAAGAGAAAAAGACATTCTTTGGCAGTTTATCTCACTGGTAGACTGGTGCAAACATTAAGGAGCATCCGCGGCCCAGAGGTTCGTATTTAGAGTTATTTGTATGAAACACTGCACCCACCCATATTCGAGCTCCTAATGGCTTTCTGCCTATGACCATGGTGGGAAAGTATACATGTAGTTTTGGGATGACCGGCAAAACCAAACCAAATCAATGAATGGCAGAAAGATCATCAATGCGAAATCCAAATTGCTAAAAATGCCGGTAGTCTTATTTATAATGTGTGATGGCACAGGCAGCTTCTCGGTACATCCATGGGACCATAAAGAACACAACCGCCGGCATTTCGTATGTGGTGGGACCCATGGAGAAAATGGAGTTGGGTGATCTTCCTGTCAAGAGCTTCTACTTTTCAGTTGTGGGAGTTCCACAGGTAAAGATGATTGCCTTAATAGCCCTTCCAGTTCTCTACCTACCATTTTAATTCTAAGCAGAGCATTGTTTTATCAACTCGGTCACATGTGAATGAGGGATACCGGCAAGGTAGGCTGAAATGCATTGTCATGGAAACTTTCGCACATTATCTAGTCAGTATGGATAAATGTCCCATGTTGCAGCCTACTGGTCTGATTTCTTTCCAGTGACTTCTTTGATTTTGTTACAAATGTAGAGTCTGGCTCTAACAATGGTGAGCTACATGGGAAAGCTGAGGGTGGTAGCAACAGCAGAAAAAGGGTTCATACGTTCCGAACTGCTCGTGACTTGCATGAGAGAGGCCTACGATAAGGTTTATAAAGAGTCCTGCAGCATGTATGGCAGTGAACTCCAATGATCCAAAAAGGCCCATCCCAGGATACATTATTTTGCGCAAGGATGCTCAGTAACTATGATTATCTACATACATTATTAATTCGATCCCTAGAAACTGTTGTATTTGTTTGCTACAATCAAAAGTTAAAGAATCCACTTGTTATGTGGAGACATACACCTTATGAGATGGTTTGTAATCATGGATTGCAGTTTCTTCCTTTTATGTGGCGTACGTGGGTGTACGTGGGTGTTTATATATATGTTGATTGTCTTTTAACTAAAACGTAGTTGAAAATAACCATTTTTTCTGGCTACAAACGATTAAGCCTGTTCTCGCATTGGCTGGTCAAGGAGTCTGAAACTTGATTCTGTAGGTGACTCTGTAATACTTCTCAAGTTGGCTAATAACTTGTTCAGCTCAGGAAAAATCATGATATCTCACTTAATTAGAGTGCTCTGCCGGTAAATTTAAAAAGCTAGGATAAAAGAAACCAAAAAAAGAACAAAATGATGATATAAGCAGTGTTTTAAATGATGCAAAATATGACATCTACATGAACATTTAATTAACCAAGTGGGAAATACTATGCAACTTTGTAGATTTGTTTGTCCAATTGCAGGTTAGGAGAAGTTAGCACTGTTAAGTCACTTTCACCCCAAAATGGCTAACCACCTTAGGACATCTCTTTTCGTACATATAACCTAGTCATACCAACACCCTATCTCATGTTCAGGTTTAATAAATAATAGTTCCGGTTCTGATACCATAAAGACCTCTTCCAGTAGATAGGGTGCGATAAATGGCCAGTGACTGTTTCTTTCGCCTTACGATGTCCCTGGTTTTGATAAGGAATGTCAAGGGATTTTCAATCTCCGCATTGCTACAGGAAGGGATCGGTAGAAATATTATCCCCCCATGGTTTCCGAATGTGCCCCTTTCGTGCATCTCCTCCATGCTCTGGTACCCTTTTCACCGTCCTTCCTTTTCACCGTCCTTGTGTTGGCAGATACCGCGGCTGTCATCTTTCGGCCGCTGGTTTTCTGGCCCATCCTCTGCTGGTATAGCTGGATTGCATAGAATCTGAATCCAAGAACTACATCGTTCACAGTCTGTTGGAAAAATTTTCAAGTGTAAATTTTAAAATTTACAATCATCCCACTTGAACAGTATGCGGAATGAACAGATAACTATATTTGTTTGTTTGACCATCATAGCCTAGGATTGATGAAAATTCATGGTGTTATTGAGAAGGGGTGGACGTATAAGCTAATTATTCTTTTAGAACTATGATGCTAGGGAATCCCTTTATTTTCAAACAATTAGACTCGATATCTTTTTTTAATAAATTAATTATTTAATATTAACGGAAATAAAAAATAGAAAATGATTTTCTATTAATGTTTTCATAAAAATTTTCACATAAATGTTATATATTCACAACATTAGTTTCAAAATTGCATATTGGCTTTTGTAAGGATGCCAAATGTGCATATTTGTTACGTACGTTGATGACCATAAGCAGATTAATGGTTTTCTTCTTGACCATATTTTTGGGGTAAGTATGTAAATTTTGTAAAATTACGAGGTTAAATATATAGATCCTACTCTTAAATAATTTTAGATACATTTTAAATATGCATGTATCAACAGTATTTATGAACAAGGATGCAAAATGTGGGAGCATTGGAATTTAATGGGATGACATAAAATGCATGGCCCACTTTGATGGGTTGCATCCAACTATTATTTTTAGGTATGACTGCGAAACTTGGTGGAAAATTTGGAAATGTTTCAAAAGCGTCAATAGGGTGAGATACTTCATCAAACCTTCATGCACAGTGAAGATTGAACAATAGAGATGGAAAAAAAGAGAAACAAAATATTGAATATGGAATTGGAACAAAAGACTGAAAGTGATCCAAGAAAATCCAACTTAGATGATGCTAATTTATCAGAATGTTATTAGCACTGATACAAAGATCACAAATAATCATAATCTTTTTCTAATTGAAGTAGTTTTTAGTGCGTTTCAGTATTTTGACTATAACTTTCACTACGGGAATCGGAATCACAATTATGACTCCAATTTGGAAATATCTTTTTGGCGTGTACATCGTGGCTACTGAGCTATGCTCTACGCTCAGTGTGCATCTTTTTAAACTCAAAATCCACTATTTTCCCCTTCAAATTTCAGTTCTAGTTATTTTTTCCTTCCATAGTAATATTTCTATTTGTTGTTTAGGAAGTTATTCTGAACCCAATTTGAGCTAGATTTTTGGTTCATTACATATTTCCTTTTGGAGTGATTATTAAGATTTTGCTATTTTTGATAAAATTCTAATAATGGTGATTTTTAGCTATATAACTTGACTTGTAAGCTGATTTTCATTATTATTGATTTTTATAAGTTTGAATTGAAATTCAAAGGTGTTTCTCTATGTTTTTGGACGATTCTATTGTATTTTGTCTTGTGAATTGTCTATTAAAACTAGCCTGCAGAATAATCGCTATTCTGCTCGGTATCAGAAAGTAGAGGTATTTTGGATATTTTAAATTTATTTAGCTGCATTTTCTACATTCTATCATGCTGTCACTGCGTCAGATTTGTGGATTTTCAAATAATGTAAATGTATCCATACTATTAAGGAAAATATATAGGTACATCGATAACTGCCCCTTTAATCTAAGAGGGCAATTTGTCCACTTCACCCAATTAAGAAGTTAAAGTTGTGGTCCCCACTATCACTCAAAAGTTAGAAAGAGTTAATGTTCTCAATCGTCTGGTTGCACATTGGATTAGCCATCTGTGGCAGCTGCAGTTTGAGGGCAGAGTCGAAATTAAAGAGACACCACATTCTTCTTTCGTTAAAAATCTAACAGCATTCTCAACCGCAGCTCATTGCTCGTAGGATATGCATTAGATCTGGACGAAATTTTCAAGAGTGTTTAACCTGCCCGATGAAGCAAAGCATTCTGATTGTCCAATTTTATGCTAGTTTTAAATATGCACTCTAAATTTATGTCAAGTAAACCAATAACGTTAATTTTAAATTAGATTTTACTTCACTATGACTTAAAAATTCTTTAAAATTATGATTACAATACTATATATTAGCAGTTGTACATGAATTTATGTTATCTTTTTTTTTATTATTTACAGTAATAGCCTACGATTGTATAAGAATGTAACTGATTGCATTTGTTCAATATAATATTAATAAAATATATAAAATATTTATTAAAAATAATAAGCTTACATAAATAGTTAATTTAATCAATTTAAGATTAAAGTAAAATACAAGAAATTAAATGAGTCAAAAATCTATATTAAGAAAACAACAATTTAAAGCCCTTTGCATCTATATTGCAACTAACATTCCATGAAGTCAAGTTGAAATTTAGATTAGACTTCCAAAACCTTGAGTCAGACCTATCCAACTTTATTTCTAAATGAGGTGTAGTTAAACCTAATTTAACCTAAATCTTAAAAAATTCTACCCAAACTCTAATACAAATCACACTAAGTTGATTGCGTTCGGGTGAAACCCCTACTAAAAGTGTCATAGACATACCATTGAAAGATTTAAACCCCTGCAATTCGAAGAAATTTAAGGCAGCTTAATAATTAAGAAACTATAACAACTATTTTATCCTTCCGACTAGCTAAGCTTGTGCTAGTGCTCAGGTGAATATTCACGATAATTCCATCCTCACACATGAAATTAGAATAATTTGAGAGGGCATATAAAGTGGGCTATTGTTGGTACCAATGTTAGCTGCGTTTGGTACCAAATACAGTCAAATTCATAGTAGTTGCATTTAATATGATAATTTTAAATTTTTATTTTATATTAATATATTATTTAATATAATTAACATATTTATACTTACCTTTTTTTATAAAAAATATATATTTATAATACATAAAATAAGATATTTTGGATTGAAGGTTTGACAACTTGATTTAACTCGACTCAATTTCAAATATACTTAAATTATTTAAACTATCATATAGCCTCTAACATGCTTACGCATTACTTAAATGCACTTCTTTATTTTTTTATTTCAATGTTAAAACTATATTTTTAATATATTTTATGTTATAAGTGATGTAAATATTTCTTTAAAATGAATTTAAGATAGAAATTTAAAATTATTATACCAAATATAGCTACCATGAATTCAGCTTAGTTTGGTACCAAACAGAGCTAATGTTGATTGCATTTGATACTAAACACAGCCGAATTTAAATGGTTGCATTTTGTATGATAATAACAATAATAAAAATAATAAAAAATATTTTATCTCTTTAATAAGAATGGTTATATGTGCATGTTTACATATTCACATATGCATGGCAAGCTGCAAAACTGTGAAGTGGACTTCTTTGCAAAGAAAATTTATTTTAATTAAGGAGAAGCTAACGTTTAACATCTGATAAGGTACAATAATTTTGAATAGAAAATAAAGATTCTATTTTCTTTCCTGTGAAAATTCATTTATTCAATTGTTGAAATATTATAAAATTTGCAAAATTGTTATATTATATGAAATAAATATTTTAAAAAATTTAGATATTTAATTCAAAAGATGCAGATCAGCAAGATGTATGAAACAATCTTTTCCTTGGCATGAATCAACTGTTTGAATTGTTATTTATTATTTTTATATAAGTTTTGGACTTCATCTTACTTGTGTGTAACCCTTCTATTATAATAACAAAAAATAAATAAAGGATTTAAAATATAAATCTTTTATTTATATTTTAAATAAATAATTTATTTTAAACAAATAAAGAATACTAGCAAGTGATACCACTGGCGCTTGTTAGTATCGCCCATCCGACAGCGATATGGGTATAATCGCCTGATCGATTTTCCTCCAACATGAATTCTACTGTCCATCCGCAGGCGCGTGCGGTAGCACCTGCGTACCGGCTGCCGACCGGGTGCGATTAGTGGGCTTCTAACACCATTTTTTCAAAACATGAATTTTGTCCCGCCCTTTCCTACCCCTCATTTGCATCTCGTCGGCATCTCGAATTTGCAGAGAGCTCATCTCATCCTCCGCTCCCCTCACCCGCACTTTGTCTGCATCTCGATTTTGCAAAGAGCTCATCTTATCCTCGGCTTGGGATTCATTGGAGGTCTGGTGGCGTAGCAGAAGCGGCATCTGGAGACACTCTCCTCTAAATGTGTTTCTGGAAATGCCCCAAAGAATCCTCGCCGTCTATCTCATCCTCCGCCTTCTGCCTCGCCCACGGTGGCGACATCGAGGCGGACAGAAATTGCCTCTTCACGGTGGCGAAGCTAGCGATGGGTTTGAAGATCGGGGTGCGGGATCTCAGGAATCGGACACGAGCACGAGAGAGAGAGAGAGAGAG
>JAYJMB010004697.1:0-12726 GCA_036873735.1 Pouteria campechiana | reverse complement strand
CTCTCTCTCTCTCTCTCTCTCTCTCTCTCTCTCTCTCTCTCTCTCTCTCTCTCTCTCTCTCTCTCTCTCTCGACAAATTGACCTATTAAATATTGTTTTAGACTTGAAAATGGTCATATGTAAATTTTAATTATCAAAACTCTGTAAATGACTAAGAAAAGATGTTTTCACTCTTTCTTTCAGTCACTTTTTTATCTCATAAAATCATTAAAAAAATCAATTAGTTGACTATATAATAATCATTTTTTGTGTAAATTGAGAAATTCATTTGAAGTTTCTGCATGCATTTGGCTGTAAAAATGTTAAATTGCTTTTGGATGTTTAAAATTGATTATAATTAATGAGGTGTTTATTGAGATCTTATTTGATTAGCTCGATAGTTATATACGATGAATTGATAATCGAGTTCTTAATTTGGACATCGATAATGGCAGAGCGAAAACATGGAGGTGATATTTTGATGTGGGACAATCGATGATATGACAGGTTTCAAGGAACCATTCCTGATCAGACAACGCAACTCCAGCCTGTCATTTTTCACTTTGGGGCTGCTTTCCGTTGCAGATCCGCAACAGGTTAAATCAATTGATCATGGAAACCTAAGGTATGTGTAGCGTAACCGTGAACCCAAATGCATTTTCAACTACCAATAGCCCACCATATTTGCAAGCATAGTGCCTGAGTAAGATACCCAGTTCATCATCCATGAATGTCCCACAACATTGATGATTCCATCCAAAATTCCAAATCAATTAGGTGCACTCATTGGCGGCAGCTGGTTGTAGAATAGATGCTTGTTTTGAATACATGGCCAAACCTTTTAAAGCCTCCCAGCACATGGCACCACCTACCATGTGTGCATGCTCAGTTGATGAAGCTGGGACAATCCCCTAGATGCATTTCCACTGGCAACCCTGTGGTTAAGAAGCTAAGAAATGTGTATTTTGTTCAGGTTTGGAACCTTTACATGTCAAATAGACTGCATGAAGTGGTGGACAGAAGGTTGGCAAGGAAGATTTCAAGAAGAAGATGCATCCCGGGTCCTCACCGTTAGAATTTCTTTCTGCACAGGAATCAGCGGAATTACGACCAATCATGTCAATGGTAGTCAAAATGCTCATGGTTAATGCCATTATACAAATTCCAACACAGCCGCCATTTCTCAGTTCATGCACAGAAGTTCCACCCATGAGACTTAAAAACCGACGTTTTGGACCAGAGCCCAACTCTCTCTCTTCTGGTAATAGAATGGAAGTGAGTTCCTCGATCCTAGATCAATCATCTCGCACTAGAAAATTGCTTGTCCATGTATAGTTCTAATGCCGAGTCATTTGATGACTCTCCAACCACCCAATTAGGGGCTGATTTGATCATTAGAGCCAATAACTGTCAACCAAGAATAAATTCATAATAGATATGTAGTTTCTCAAGTCTGGCTTAGTTTGGGTGAACATAATTAGACTCTCTAGAGATCTGCCAAGTCCTTTGACAGTCCATTCTACAGGTTCTGTGAACTGCATTTTCAGGTTCTCCACAGCTAACACAAACAAAATCACACCCATGCACTCATCAAATGGGTACATGACTGTATTATCCAGTCATTCACGAACCAACTTGCTTGATTTCTTCTGGTTGTGATGTATTTCAGGAGTGGTTGGTTATTGGCCTTCACATTTTACAGCTGCTAGGTTTAGTGCAGAGAAACTTGGATGTAGCTACTGCATTAGGAAAACTCGCTATACTATTTCTATAGCTGCTGGTTTAGGATATCTCACTATAGCATTTCCATACTAGAACAGCAATATACTTGTGGTGAAACATACATAGAATATGAATTAGCTGCCTTTTTTTTGGTAAGAATACATGTAAATTGTTTCATCTTCTTTCCACCTTTGTACCATATTTTGAGTTTGTAAGAAGGAAATTTTACTTCGGGGTTAGACAACGGCATTTGATGCCTTCACTTTGAATCTTGATTTATTTTTTTTATTCTTTTTTTTTTTAACGTGTGGCAGACAGGATATCCAAAACTGTCATTCAGCAGGCTAACACTTGGATGATCCACATGAAAACCAAGTCAATTTAACAAAAAAAAACATCATAGTGGAAGACTTTAGATGCCTGTGGAAGACCAGATCTTGGTGTTTTAGACTTTGGCATATATTCCATGGGTATGACGGCTGACATCGTGTCCATGTTTCAGTTAAAATAATCATTAGTACAAGCAGCCCCATAAGTCTTCAATACATAATAGTCATCATTGTCAACTTTCATTTCCCAATTGAGCATAACTACCGGCAGTGAGCAGAAAGAAAGAAAAAGATGAAAACGATATCAGAGAGAATTATTGCAGTTCATCTTTTCATCATTTTACAAGATAAAACCAAGGAGAAAGGATCCAAACATGCTATTTGGTAGATGGCCGTGCCTCCAACCCTCTTTTGTTCTCTATATTTCTGCACAAATGACACAGAATAAGCATTCACGAATATTTCAGCACTTGCATCCACCTGATGCTCTGAACAAAACGAATTTTTAGTCACAGCATATATGGGGCAACAATCACAAGTAACTGATAATATCTCATCCACAAGCCACATGACACTGTATTAGTCAGGAAAGATCCAGTGACTCAAATAGGCTGTGAATCAACCAGGTCTATGCCAAGTAGCCAAAATTTTGAAAGGGCCAGATCGGTTGATTTTACGATTGGCACATGCCTGTCAAATTTTCATCCTGTGTGAACTAAATGTAGTTGAATCTGGTGTTGAAATGTGAATTGTTATCATCATCCATGCCTGGTCATCATGTACAAATAAATATCTATTAATCTGCAGCCATGCCTGTTGCAAAGACTAAAAGATCTCACATGAAACTTCCACAATGACAACCATTGAAACCATCAAAGTGTTGCCTTTGAGCCAAAGAATCTCCATCATGATTGCCACCATTTTTGTCCTTATACTGCAGCACAACCACATGTAGCTGGTGAGGCAATCGCATCCACAATTTCTGTCAAAAATCATTAGTTCTTAGTGATGATAGGAGACGAAGTGATGTAAGTTCAAAAGGGAAGCAATTGAAATCAAAGCAAAGGCTAAAAGAATTCAAATTTATGAATGGAGTTCAATGGAACCGAATATGAAATTGGCCCGAACCGCCAACTAAATGATTGTGGACAAACATGGCAAGATTACAATGACAGCTCATGCTTTTTTTTTTTTTTTTTAATATTTGTGTTCAGTCAAGGAAACTTTTCCAGATTGATAAATAAACCAATATGGACCATCCAGTCAAAGTATTGGTGATGGCTCAAAAACCAAAACTCAACTAGCTGATAGTCCAGAAAGGACTTTCGGTTGTTACCAATGGGTAGTTAATCAAAATGAGTTGTCATCAAAATTGAAAGGGTGAAGGCAGATGATTAAAGATTTATTGTGACCTGTGGACTGTGCTACACTATGATTGTATCGGTGAATAAGATCCATCTGCCACTGATCGAATCAAACAACTATTTACATTTAGACTCTCAATTCATAAAAACAGTCATCAGCAATCACTCCTTCAGTTCTTAGTACTCGAATTACAGCAGTTTCACTACACTGAATGGGGCATTCTTTGACTGCTCAAATAAACTGAATTACCATGATTCAAGTTGGTGAGATCAAGTTGGCCAAAATGCCAGGAATTCCAATCAACAAATCCATTTTTATTTATGAGTTCGAATGATCCCAAGTGCAAAGTTTTATCATTTCCATCGCATGTAGATAAATTATTGCAATTAACTTCAGTTAAGCATCCTGCGATCTGTTTTCCAGTCAATAGAATTTCTATGCCAATTTAGAGCCAACATCAAACTTACAATGGGGATGGCCGACTGGAAGTTCTGACACCATTGCTAGATTCTTCTGGATCCATCTCATAAAAGTGGGTGAATAAGATCCTCCAATGAACCTCACCTTGAGAATAGTCTCATATTGATCAACGAGGTACTAAGAGCTTGAGCCACTACCTTGTATCAGATGCAGGCGTTGTAAGACCATCAGAAGTAGTGGGTGATGCTGAACTGGCAAAGCTAATTGACTTAGAAGAGGATTTTGGTTCCAAAACGGTATTGTTCAAAAATGGAGGCTGGTTTGGCAAGGGAATTGGGTAATCCTCTTCGGTTAGCATACGAACCACTTCAGTCATGGACGGTCTCAAAGCAACAGATGCTTGTGTACATAGTAGCCCAATTTGTAGTGTGTTTGATGCTACTTTAATTTGGAAATGTCCTTTTAGGGATTCATCAATGGATTCCCTCAATGCATTTGATTTAAAATGCTTCCAAACCTGAGAAGAGAAGAAATGTTGTATCAGCACAAAAAAGCCACTAATGCAAAGGAATAATGTGTTTAAAACTGCTGATATGGGCTCTTTAGAAGTTAAAAATAAGTGAAAAAATTACCAAAAAAAAAATTTGTTTGCTTATAACAATGACAAAAAAGTGAAAAAAAAAAAACTAAAATTACTTCCTTCTACAGCTAAACTTGATGGTTTAAGGGTTACCCAGCATGCAGAATGATCAACCCCTCCACAATGCATATGGACATGCAGATGGTTCAATAAATGATTCATTTGATTTGACTCCTAAACAGCCATAACTATTTAAACTGTAGCCAAACATCTGTTGCAGAAAAAGTCCAGTCAACACTTGGGTATCATTTTGGCATCATCCATCACAATTTTTTTTGGGTTCTAAAACGTCATTGCAAGCATGAGCATCCTTTCTGTAGGTCAGCGGAGAAATAAAGCAATAATTGAAAACTCTTCGATAGGCTAGGCCATCTTATTGACATAGCTTTTGAATGATGCTTCTTTAACCACAGGCTGGATAAAAATGGCTATTACAAGTTTATGCTTTTTCTTTTCTTTTCTTTTTTTTTCCGGATTGAAATAACTAGATTATATTTCCTCATATCGTGAAACAAGTAAAAAACAAAAAACATGGTTGATCAAATTAGTATAATGAATGTATCAGTGCTTTTTTTTTTTCCTTTTTGGTTGTTGTACAACTAAGTGACAACTAAATTGAATATCAAGATCATACTAAAGCATTTGTCAATATATTGGTAAGGAAAAAGTAGAAAATGGAAAAGGTCCTACGCATTCTTATGAATGGTGTCATCCATATTTTGATTGCTTAAGAAATTAAATATTGAAAATTACGAAAATACGTAAAATAAACTAAATCCTATTGATTACTCTATAACTAAGTGTTTTATCACATTCTGCATCGGAGACAAGACTAGTAAGGGCGAAATTAGAAAATAATTAATTTGAGAGAACTCACAAGTGGCACTAAAAGTCAATAGAAAGAGGAGAGTATGTTTAGATGGATTGGGGCAAAAAATTATGGCAGTTAGGAGAGAACTGGTTGAAACGACAAAAGGGCCCATGGTCCAAAGATGAAGTAACCCATATTAGAGTAGATCAGCATGACAAGATTCATGTACGCTTGGATGATGATGAAAGAGAACCTCTTTACAAATAACTCTGGAGAGGCCTAATCAACCGCATTGTCTCCAGAACCTTCAAGGTTGTATGTGTAGAGACAAAATTTGTTAATAATTTGACATAAGACATTGTAGCCAAGATCTCACTACAAATTATGACTTTGAGTCTAAAGGCTGTATAAAGAGATCTATGCCTTGATGTTTGTTCTGCTAGAAGCTATGCAAGTAAGCTTTTTAATGAACTAAGACCATTTAATTAGGAATGGCTCTTGTCTGCATTGAGAAACAACTTAAGAAAATAGTTGGTGATAGCATACCATTTGCAGAATGGAACTTGATTCCTCCACATAAACACTGTTCTTTCTGCCACATACTATCTCAAGAACTAAAACCCCAAAACTATAAACATCAGCTTTCTCTGTTAGTTGTCCTCGAACAAGATACTCAGGAGCCATGTATCCCCTGTAACATAATTTATTTACAACGACAATCATGAGCATTAATAAGAGATTTTTCTGATTTCTGAAATTTAACTACAGCGTGATGCTAAATTGAAAGAAAAGGTATTTTCTGTGTTCTGAAATTTAGAAAAGTGTATGATCCTGATGGTGAGATGTAAATGATCAATTCCAACGAGTGGGCATGTCTATCAGTATCAACCAGCTGGTGAGAGTTGGGAAATCTCTCAACACCATGACGCCCATATATGAAAACTTAGATAGTGAAAAGGTCCACATAAAAGAGAGAGAGAGAGAGAGAGAGAGAGAGAGAGAGAGAGAGAGAGAGAGAGAGAGAGAGAGTTCACTTCTTGCTTTTGATTTTTGCTTAATAATTGCAGAAGTACTAAGGTCAAGATCGACTTAAGCAAGGTCATGAACCATTTTTCAAGAAACAGTTTCGTATTGTAAGAGATTGTGAATGATATTTATGTACTAGGAAAGCTAATGTTCATAATCCAGTTTTGTTTTTGGATACTGGGAAGAGTTGTTAGGAAAGGAAAGGAGAGGCCTTCTATCATTTCCAGAATACGACACTTTGATGCTCATCACTTCCCCACAAAGCCATCTGAATGAATTGATGTGAAAATTTTGAGTTGAATGCCCTCAGGAATTTCTTTCATGCTTATAGAGGAGCAAAGCATCAATTAATAAGGTCATTCAAGGAATCTGCCTCTGAAGAACTGGATTCCTAGAGCCAAAAACATGCGTAACTACTGAACATGAAGTGAGAACATGAACAAAAGGACAAATCTAGGTCGCATGAAACATGGCCTTCTTACAGTGTTCCCGCAATTCCTGTACTAATATGAGTCTTATCAGCTGAAAAGCAACGGGCAAGTCCAAAGTCAGCTATCTTCGCTTGTAAATTCTCATCAAGAAGAATGTTGCTGCTTTTTATGTCTCTATGAATTATTCTTGTTCCACAGCTATCATGAAGATAAGCCAATCCCTTAGCTGTTCCAACAATAATCTCAAACCGCTCCTGCCAACTCAGTGTCTGTATCCTTCGTTTGTCTGAGTCCACAAGAATTGAAGATCAAGTAAATAACGGGTCATTATATCTGGTAAGTTATCCAAATTTCCAAATTTGCAACTTATAACACATTTTAACTCCCTCTTCTCATGTTTTAGGATTCTCATTATTTGAATCTGAATGTAGTGAAAAATAAAGTTAACCAAAGCAACAGGCCAGATTTCAGATGAAGATAACAAAAGCAGCAGTCCAGAATTCAGACGAAGATAACAAAAATATCATCATAACAATACTTATCAACACTTCCAGTTCAGAATCAGACAGTAAAAATTAAGCCAATCTCATTCTAGTCAATAGTGAATTTATGTCTCTAAGTTCGTGTTAACAACAGTCAACAATTACATATTACAGAATTAGGTCTTTAATACGATGCTACCATAATTCAAAATGAGATTAACTCATTTTTAGACATCTACCAGGCAGTCCAAATAGACCCAGGAATGGCACTCATGGAAATTTTCTTGTTGGTGTGATCTTCCCTTCTTACCATGCATTGAGTTCCTCACAGAAGTACAAGAGAAAAGAACCAACAGAAAAAAATACGAATAAGGCCAGAATCCAGCACAATGGTTTAGAGAACACAAGTAACAGAATAGCTAGGTTTTCCGCTCTGGGCATTTTCAAGGTTGGGACTAGGTCGAACTGTCGAAGTACAAGGTCTCACACCAAGTTCCGATAGAAATTAGTCTAATTCAATAAACATCAAATTCACAGCATTACTAATAATTATAAGAGCTGAAAATTTCTGACAATTTTGGTTGGAAGACAAATGAGTTCAAATTTCTGCCAGAGAACTTCATAAACCAATGAGTCAAATTAGAGAGAGATGCGTGAAGTCAAGATATGTTTCAGAGATTATATAAGAATCAACAGATGACTTACTGAAAAGGATTTGATCAAGGCTCTTATTTGGCACATATTCATAAACAAGAAGGCTTTCAGGGCCTTCTATGCTGCAACCCAAAAGCTGTACCAGGTTTGGGTGGTGGATGCCCCCGATTAAGTTGACTTCATTGAAGAACTCATCCACCCACTGCCTGGTATTGAAGAACAGTCTTTTGACAGCTACAGTCCTCCCATCAGGGAGAATCCCCTGCCCAAAGTAAAAAAATATATATAAACGAATATCAGTATATCACAATTTGATTAACAGAGCAGAAAGATGGCATCATGAAAGGAAGACCAAAGATAGAAGCATATAAATTTTGGACCATGTTATTTTGCTTCCACATATGAAAACATTCCATGCGATAGGGCCCAATCCATATCACTCGTGGTGGGACCCACTCGGAAAAGATGATGGAACAAAGACAGCCCTGCAATCTCAGATGCTGGTGTAAACATATATGACCTAAAGAAGCTATATAGCAAGTGTTTCTCATGCAATGGCAAGGAAATTACCACTGTGATGGCTGAGTCTCTTTAGCCGAGAAGATTTCAGCCCATCACCAGGCCAACAGTCAGGAATGCTGAATACCAAGTTACCAACTACATGGAATGCTAACTTGAAGCTATTTATTGAAGAAAATTACCTTGTACACGGAACCAGCACCCCCTTGACCTAATTTTCTTGAGGCATCAAAGGAGTTTGTTGCTTTTTCTAGCAATTCATATTTGAAATGCAGATTTGCATTTCTCACAACTATAGAAAGCTGGGAAAGATGCTGGCGTTCTACAAAATAACAAAGAGAAATGTATTAGAAAGTTTGACAGATTGAGTATTAGGAAAACTTCTACCAGTTAGGGATTGAAGCTTCCAATTTATTTTTTTTTTTTCCAAAATCTTTGTTGTATTTTACCTTTCCTCCGCTTTTCTAATCTTCCATAGCCGATAAAGACACCTAAGATGGAGAGCATCGCAACAATAACAGCTGAAGTAGCTATTGAAAAGACAAATACTCTGTCATTGGTTCCTGAAAAAACATGAATGAATGAAAAAGGAAAAACTAAAATCAATCATCCATCATCCATGAGCTAAGAAAGGAAAGCAGTACAAAAAACGGAGCTTATACAAACAAAAGGAACAAAGCGATTCAAATTCACACCATCAAGAAAGAGAATCATAAATGAGTAAGAATACCAGAAGCTCTTTTTGTTAATCCACGGACAAAAGAGGTCCAAAAGAAAACCAAATTCAAGTTACTTCCATCAGGGAAAAAAAAAAAGACAGACAGAAAGCTAGAAAAACAAATTAAAACAAGCAAATATGCAAAAACATATTTTAAATCCGCCCGATGAAACAGAACGGAATAGCCCAAATATACAATCCCACTATCCAATTGTCCAGCTTCTACCAAAAAACGGTTTCTCACAAGCTTAAAAGACAGGGATTCGAGCAAGATAAGATAACCATGACTTTCCATCACCAACCCAACGAAACCGATTCATCCAATCAATGAGAAAAGAAAAAAAATCCATAGCAAATGTCAGAATTGAATAACATAACGACCAAATACAGTGGATAATTGGTATAATTGGTATACAGAACACACACCTCCGTCCGAATCATCTCCGTTACCGTTGTCGTTGTCAAGGTCTTCTTTCTCCTGAGGAGTGTTGTAAAACTTATTAGTCGAATATCTCAAATAACATCCAGCATTCAACGCCTTCCCATCCTTGGACGGCAAGCACGCCAACACCTCCTGGCCCGCCTTCTGCAAGCATTGCCTACACCCTTCCTTCCCAATGCTCTTCCAGCACTGCGCCAGCCCGTAAACGTTCCATGTCGTTCCCACCCCGAATCCGCCTTTCTCCACGGCGGTCTCTATCACAGTCTTCAACACCCCGCGAACGTTCTGCTCGAGTTCCGATTCATCGGTCTTCCCGTGGATGGCATTAGGACCGCACACCGCTTTGTCGACATTGGGATCGACTGCCTCGGAATAGAAGCTGTGGTTGTCGTAGCGGAGAAAGCAGCCGTCAAGAAAGATGCGGCCGGCGTCGGCGGGAAGGCAGCGAGGGAGCTTGGTGCGCGCCTGGGCGAAGCATAAGAGGCAGTCATTGACGGAGAGGTCTGAGAGGCATTGCGCGAGGCCGTAGACGGAGGCGTTGGCGTTTTTGCCCCAACCTCTTTTGGCGACCTGCTGGGAGATGGATTCCATGGCGGCCACGAAGTGACTGATCTGGTCGATGGAGGAACTGGTGGAGCCGCAGAAGAGGCCAGCTTCGGAGATTCGGGCATCGGAGACAGCAAGCGAGAAGAGGCCGGCAAAGGAGAGGAAGAACAGGAGGAGAATTGGGTAGGTAAGAGATCGCATTTCAATTCCACAGTTGTCTTCTCCCTCTATCTTGAGGGAGAAATCTGAATTGGCTTTTGTTCGCTTCGTTGTCGAAGGATTGAAATGTTGGTAGCTTTTTTTAGAGAGAGAACGAGAGTTATTGGGTGTTATTGAGAGAAGAAAAGATGAATTGGGTGTGGGTCAAATTCTATTTTTTCATGGATTTCAACGATGAAATGCTGGGGTTTATCGTGATTGTGCATCCATGGATTGGTGGTTGAATGGGAAGCTCTGTTTTCGTATGATCTTGTGCTGGTTTTGGTATGTGGCAGAAGAAGTACAGGGAAAGCAGCTTTTCAATGAGACGAAAGAAATTGCAGAAACCACGAATGACGCTGTCTTTGTTTCTGTGATTTCTTCTGCTGTTCGGTTGAGGGACCAAGTTATTGGATCTGGCTGATTGGGTATGGATTGGTGTCCTTTTCTAGTATTAAAATAGGATTATTCGGTGGAAGTAGATGGATTTTGTCATTAATATGGCGGCTTAATTGGGATTGCTTTTGAAATTGACGTTAAAAAAAACAGGTTTGGGCGAAAACAGAGAAGGATTTTAACATAATCTTCATAGAAGCTTTTGTTCTGTTTTTAAAACTACTAATTTGGAGAGGGTACGGAGCCTGGAAGCTGACAAACCAACAGCTCTCCAGAAAAGGCCAGAAAAGCAGGACGTTGGATGATTCTCTCTTTAAATTCCGTGTCAACTGTTTCACATTACCTGCTTGCTATTATGCGCCGGGGCGACATTATACACGTCCCAATGGGCGAGCCAAGAGCTCTTTCCGACTTTCGGACTCGGAAGTGGAATTTTCCACGCGCCTTCTTTCTAGACTTCCCACAATAGTAAATTAACAATCGCAATGGGAAATTTCTGGGTCCTATAATGTTTTACTAAGATATAATCCTCATTGTATTTATTTTTTTACATATATACATGTATATATATAGTTTTTTAAATGTAATCTGACATCTTAATTATGTGTCAACTCTCATAATTTTCATTATTATCAATGTTTACAATTGTTATTTCTTAATTTTTATTTAAAAGGAGATAAAATATTATAATATGATACGAAATAATGATTATAAATAAAATAAACAAAGATAAAATATATAAATTTATTCACATATCATGTATTTCAAGATTACTTTTCAATTTTTCTCTTTATTAAATACAACTATTCAAGCACGCCCCAATTTCCATAGTGAAAACTGATGGAGCGCTGATTATTCGCAAATTTAAATAAATTTTATAAATTTTTGAATTGTAGGGTAAAAATTATAAAAGAGTAGGAAAATTTCTTTTTCAAAATGGGTCCACAATTTAGTAGAAATGTCTGCATCTACCTATCTGAATTTATCACATAATAGCCACCTTTATGACTAGGCAGCCTCTAGATTTAGAAAATGACCCGCCTATTATGACACCCGACATGAAAAACCACGTATTTAGTCATTATTTTCCCTTTCTTTGTAAACCGTCAAAACTTCGGCTTGATTTTAGGATCTGTACCGTTTTGGATGTTTGGTGACATTTTGGCATGGTGTGCGTACATCGTTAGGAAAATGTCATTGTCTAATAAATCATGATTATCCTTATCAAATCACATGGTCCAATATTCAATCGCATTTGCTCATGGAGTTGCATAGACGAGTGCAAAAGAACAAGAAAGTGAGGCTGATGGTCCATTAGCAAAGATGCAACTTATTGGTTACTATTTGAGTGGCGTAATCTACTTGGTGAACGGTTCGGATCTTTCGTGGATATCCAAATGGGAGATTTAGGCTGTTAGCAGGCTCATGCTGATGAGTGCCGAGGTGGTGCTCGGGCGGAGTATGGGACTTGATCAGCAAGGCTTACCGTCTGCCGAAAAGTCTCGAGCGACACCTAAAAAGGCTTTTATGGCTCGATTGTCGATGGTTATAGCTCATCCGCATCCCAAAAGTCAGATTTCTCGGTTGGTCCCATCAGTTCGATTGTCCACTTTTAAAAGAGACGGGAATAATCTTCCTTGTTACCACAAATGTCCACGAACTTATATTCAAATGATAACAATAAATACAGTTTTTAAGCCCTCAGGTGTCTAACTCGTATACACCCATAATTATACATAATTACATCACTTTTCACATTATTATCTATTTATTTTATAAAAAAAATACCCATCTATTTCATGTTCATTACCTTTTAATTCCCATCACCGCATTTTAATATGATCAATTCTTTTACAAATTATCTACCTTTTTTCCATTTTTTTCATCTTGTTTACTTTAAATCAAATAAATTTAGGTTTGGCTGGACGAAGGATGTATTTGAAACTCACGCTTTTTACATGCGTTTCAATGCGATATAATATTATAATAAATTTTAATAATTTATTTTTTATTATTACCTATATTCATAAGTATTATCTTTTACATTT
>JAYJMB010004696.1:0-12728 GCA_036873735.1 Pouteria campechiana | reverse complement strand
CCCCCCACACACACAGAGGATGATAGATTCATTCAGTGAAACATAGCCAAATCCTTCTTATCTTGCTCCTTTTTTGAGATCTTCTTGAGATATTTTCCCTTATTTATTGACTTTTGAGCTATCGCCATCTGAGATTCAGCCACTTGCTCCACTAGTTATTCTTACAATCCTACCCAATGTTAACTTGCCCAAGATCTACCCCTAAATTTGATTGATTTATGTCCACAGCTTGAGCCATTCTCCGTTGGCACAATCAATTAAGTTGGCTGGGCCCTTGATCTAGCTGCTATAGTTTGCTGTAAGACACCATCTAATCTTTGATATAGATCCTCAAATTGCTGCATTGTCTATTGCTTAAGGACTTCCAACATCCCTCCTAGGTGTTTATACACTCCCAAAGAGTCAATCCTTCTTCGGCTTTCCTTTATACTGATTGACTAGGTCCAGCCCCTTCTTTCGATTACATCAGTTAGCTAGCCACTAAAACTTCTTGCTGACACTTTCTGATGGCTCTATCTTTGAACAAAAGATAGAATATTAGTGACAATTCTTCTCTCAATACTTCTGTAGACAAATATCCAATCTAATCTTCAAGGAAGAATAGTTTGTAGTAAAGATTATGTACGTCCTTTGGTCATACCATATTTTATTACCCTATTCTCATTAAAAAAAAAACTCATCTTTAAGTCTAAGGCACCCATTCCTATTCCACTCTTATCTTATTTGTGCATTAATCTAATCTTGTATTATGTTCATCTTTTTCTAAGCGTGACTTACTATGATATCATCTTTCACAGCCCATAATCAGAATAGTGTCCCATACCAGTACCCTGACCCTAAGGGTGATTTTTCTAAGATATATTATGCTTAGATTAAACACAATACACCCATAATTTGCACAATTAAAGGGAAAACAAAATTGTATTAATTATCTAAATGATTTATTACATCATTTGTTCTCAAATACATGATCCAAGTAATGATTCAAAGAAAAATGTTTTATAAATTCTTTAGTTCTTCTCTCTCATGTCATTCAATCTACCCCTATATACACAATATAATATTTACCATGAACAACATCTATAGAAAATAAAAAGGGAAATGAATTCAAAGAACTCAACAGGTAGGATAGATGTTCACGATCTCAACATGTATCAACTAGTCTAGTTTGCATGGTCAACATTATATAATTTCTAATGTGAACTTAAAGCATGTGGTCAATCAAGCATCTAATCAAGTACATCTCATCATACTGCACCAATCTAATCCAATCATTTGATCTATCTAATTTGATCATCTGATCCATCTCATTTAATCATCTAAACCATCTAATCTAATCATATAACCCAATTTAAGGTAACATTTATTTGGTCCACCTCTCCAATCCTTTCTTGACCAATATAGTGGACATATTAGATTAATTCTAGAGGGAAAATCTCATCCGTTGACTACTATTCACATAGACCTCATGTTTTGTCCACTTTTTAGCTAATCTGATCTATCCTGTGAATCTAAAAGGTTCAAAATCTAGAAAATAACCATTTAATTGTCTAAATCTGATATCTAGGGACCTAGATCTAGTATCTAAAAATTTGTTGTTCACCTTGTTTCGCAGAATTGGGGATTGACTACTAGTGTTGGTATGCTTGGGCCACCATTAGCACAACTTGCATGGGTTAGGTTCACCAGCCTGTTGGGCCTCAGTCATTGACATGCTTGGCTTGGTTGTGTACACCATTGTCGTGTGCCTGTTCAGCCGCCATTGCCACCATGCTGGCTGCCCACTAGGTTTAAGCCTAATAAATGCTAGCACGTCCACACACATGAACAAGGGCACGAGGTATAATTTTGGAAAATTTCCAATGGTTTGCTGATACAAAACTTTCTCTATCTGACTCTATTGTCATGATATCCCATATATGGCAATGGCCACACTAAAAAAAATTATAATTTCCTTTCTTAAATATAGAGAAATAATTAAAAATCATATTATAATAACTTGCTTTTACTCCTCAATCTATGATAAAATCTTCTATTACCAATAATACAATTAATGATATTTTTACATGGTTATTCTCAATTAGCATAGTTAGCATAATTTATCTTTATTTATTATACGTCTAAATTTTTCTATAAATTCATATTTTCTCAATTAATGGTAGTAAGCTATTAATGCAATCTCCAATGACACAACAATCTGAATATTTATTAAAACTGCATACTTATCATCTCTCCATCATCTTCAAAATCATCTAAAATCAAATTAATCTGAAAATGGATTTTCCTACAAAAATCTAACATCTAATAAAATGACATGAATTTTTATAAATATTCTATCTGCCTTTAATTTCCAATTCCCAAAAGAATTAAATAAAATAATCTATGCTTTTTCTTCAATATCAATTTAAAAATTAGGTTAGGATATTCCTACTTACTTGATATGACTACTCATAAAGGAAACAACAACAACTTTACACTTTAGAGTGAACACCTTCCTCACATGAACAACCTTTTTGCTCTTCTCCCTCCCTTACTCTCTGTAAAGAAATCAAAAGGGCTCTCCCCTTTTTAATCTTTTATTTCTTTAACTTTCCATTATAGGTTCTATTGGTCCTGAAGGTTAAGCAAAAATCCTACAGGGAAGTGGTAAATTGGATACTTAAAAATTATTTCTCAACCCCTTTATGTATATTCTTTCCTCTAGCAATCAATTACTCAATCAACAAATGTACAAGATAAATAAGACAATGATATTTATAGTGGCTTGAGTAAACACTCTCCTCCACTCTTTCAATAACACTTTTTTCTTAGTGTCTTGGGTTCCACTATTCCTAATAGTAGAAATACAATAGTACTCCTAGCACTTTTTTAAATTTCAGTTCTAGGAGGCATAAACAGTGATCCTAGTACTCTTTTAGATTCTAGCTTTAGGGGGCGTATTCATAGTACTCTCAACATTCTTCTGGATTCTAGCTCTAGGAGGTGTAAATAAATAGCTATTGTCTGCACTCAGATAGTCACAGCTCTTCTTGAGCCCAGTCTCAACCACTAGTTCAAGAAACTTTACAAGAAATGAATATTAGAAGTTTAAACACATGAATTTCTTAGTAAGCATAAGGGAAGATTTCTAAAATATAAATACGGAAGTAAACGATTTTCCTAAAGGTAGTTGAGAGCCTTCAAAGAAAATTGATGAAGGTTTGAATGCAAGGCTCTTAACTCTTGAAGGATTACAGAAAGTTTAGCTTAGATCAGTAAGTGCTCTCAAGAGGATTTTAAGTAATTTTTTCAATACTTCATTAGTTCCTCTTGCTCCAAAAATATCTCATTTATAGCTGTTTTGAATTCTAGTTGTTGATGGTAGGTGAGCTCTATTAATGACAGAAGACATTCTGATTGGCGTATTTGAATTCTCTAATCTTATGTTGGAATACTTGCAGTGTCGACTTAGGAGAAGATGATTTTGGTTTTTCAATAAGCTATGGTCGAGCATTTACCACATCATATACCCCAGCATCATACTCAAAGAACACTACTTAGAGTCATGCTTAATGCATCATATGTGTTTACAGCCTCATTTTTATAATATATAAAATTTACTCAATTTTATCAAATTTATTCACAATAAAATATATAAAGCCATGGTTTTTGCAAAAGTTAAATGACATTCAAAAATAAGAAATTTAGCTATTATAAATCATAATTTCAAAATAAAACATTTCATAAATATAACCCTTTACCAATTAACTTGTGGTTTTAGTTTACTTATTGAGAATTAAGCTTATGCCTCATTTTGAAAATATTGTCAACGGAAGGAAATGATAATATACTAGCGGAAGATTTAGAAAATAATTTAATGGAGGATGACGCAAGTTAAAATAATATATTTGATAAAAAAAAGACAAAGAAAAAATAGGAGAGAAAAAGTGTGTAGTGACTTGATTTAGATAAGTAACTTTTATTTAACTTAGTAGCTTAAAGAACAAAGAGAACATTTGAATAAATAAAAAATCATTTAGCTTTATCACTTTCATGTATTAGATGTTATGGAAATATAGCAAAATGCAAATGAATTTTAATTTAAACTCAGATGATAAGGTTTTGACAATGTCAAAAACAAATTATATAAGAATATTAATAATTATGATAATCTCCATAACCTAGTCACTACAATGCTTAAAAAATTATATAATATGAACCTAAAAGAAGAAAGGTTTGATGAAAGAATGGAAAGCAAAGATAAGAAAGATCTATCTAAGATGGACTTTAAAGAGTAAGTACTGATAAATAAAGACATTGATTTAGAAATTTAAATAAGAAGAACCGATAGATGAGTATGATGATCTAGCAAAAGGAACTCAATGAGGATCCTAATGCCCATATGGAAGAAATTTATAAACTCAAGTAATTACATAGGATGTAATAATTAAGTAATATATTTCCTAACTTAATGTCTATGATGCAAGGGTTAAATAACTCATAAATGCATTAAAGTATAGCGTATAGCTGGATAAATCTTGGGAATAGGAATTTCAGAAGTAGTGCCAAGAATTTTTTTATTTTCAACTATAATGATTTTAACAACTTAAACCACTAAATAGTGAACAAGGACGCTGATGATGCAATGATGGCAAAAAAATTTAAACAATAAAATTCTCAAGAAATTATTGAGATGGAAACCGTGATAAAAAAAAATAAGAAAAGGAAAAAATATGTGAAAAATCATAAAAGAACAAGTTAGTGAATTAGATATAACCTATGAATATAAAAAAATAAGCACGATTGTAAATATTAGTTCCTTATATATCAATTACCTAGAACCAATAAAGTGATTGAATTATGCCCAGTTAAATAAGAAATAATCTTAGAAGCAAATCTCATTTTATTAACTATGAAAATTTTGGTTTAATTGTAGCAATGAACTGAGTAATTAAGTGGGAGCTATGAAAGATTGTACAAATGCAAAATTGTCATAATACTCCATGGTCAATTAATTTCAATTATTGCAAGTAAGCTAACGACTTAATGTACATATTTATTTTGATAGAAATTTTATATTTTGGGGATAAAATGGAGGTTATAGAGAAAATTGGGGTGAAATGATAACTTAAATAAATTAATCCCCATAGTCTAAAGATAGGAGATGACATAGTATAGCTTGTTAATTTGGATACAATAATAATTACCAAGCAATATAATTAAGATGTCCCATCATGAACTTTATATGGCAAACCGTACAAGACCCTTCTAAATTGGGATAAAGTATGGGTGATCCTCATATTATAAAATAAGTTAAGGAAAAAAAATTTTAATTATGCAAAAATTGCCAACTGCTTAAAACAAAATGAGGAGTTATGTAGATTAGAAAGGGTGAAAGTTAAAATTTGTAGAAGGTGGCAAGGTTTTTGTAAATATTTCATCTATGAAGAGAGTTATGAATTTGATAAAAGAGGGAAGCTAAGGTTTACCTATAATGGGCCATACGAGATTCTATAAAGAATTGGAATAGTAGCATATTGAATAGGACTGTTGCCATTATTGAATATTGTCTATAATTTATTTAATATTTCAAGATTAAGAAAGTATGTGATTGATTCTGAATAGGTGTTCTAATTATATAAGAACCACAAGCATTTGAGATTCCCACCGATGGTCGAGCTGCTAAATGTGGAGGATAATTAAAATTAACAAGTATTGTGCAATGACCATGCATAATTTCTTTTTGTGCACTGTCTATTTGGAGATTGAAAAAAGATAAAGTTTAAGATGAGGAAAAAATTATATAAAATCCTAGCTCTAGTCAATGTAAAATATTGTTCACTTTAAACTTACCAAAATTTGCTAAAATAAAAAACCCACATAATTTTGTTTCTTTAGGCCAATTTTTTAACCCAAAATGTGTCTTATGATGACTTATTGATTTTCATACATATCCCAAGATCTCTTTTACCATATATTGATGTGAGTCTTCCACATTTGCTCAAATGACAATAACTAAAAAGTGTCTTTGCTACCATTTAATACCCTAACTCTAGCTAAAAAAGATAATACTTTACATTGGCTAGAATTCGAGGTGTTACAAAATAAAAACTAAAAAGTTGAAGATAAACATTCACACATATAGTATATATGTATATATTATATATCTACCACAAAATATGATATTGAGTTATAATTAAAAATAAAGTAATTAAAGATAAAATTTATAGAAAAGATAAGGAATAATAATTGAAAAATATAAGTAATAGTATGAAAAAATATAATTAATTGTTAGATAGACAAATTTATTAATTAAAAGGGGAAGAAAAAGGATTTCCTTATTACCACATGTATAGTAAAAGGAGATTATGTAAGGTAAATCCCTTATTTTATACACCTTCATATAAACCACTAATCTAAGTGTGAGAACAACCTATATTACATATATACATAGTAATTTATTTATTATAATATATGTTTTCAATAGATTTGATAAAAGATAAACTTTATATTCCCTGCATAACTAGACCAATAGCTGAAATTCCCTATTTTAGTATTGATTCTTTTAACTTCTAAATTTTCCAATAGCTAGTGTCATACTAGAATGGTAGATTTAAAAATTGGCTAATAAAGTAGATCTCATGGGTATCATAGCTGATGTCCAAATTTTCAATAATTTTGAAAAATGATTAATATATTCAATGTGTTAAACAACTTCTTAAGCTTATCAAATATTTCATAAATATTGAATAAATGAATTCTATTTATTATTCTAGAAAATGGTCTAATAGAAAATGTTGTATTTTAGAAAAAAATACAACATGAGGGTATTTGAATTTTTTAAATGAGGAATTTGTGGGTTAATGTAGAATATATTTAATAGTTTTAAAAGAATTCAAAAATCTATAAATTATTCTATAATGAATACAAATGGGCTTTATCCTACCATTATTAGACATTAATTGGCTCAACATAGAGTAAAAAAAAATCTCTAATGGACTTTATCAAAGTTTAGCAAGCTTATTAAATTAAAGCACATTAAAGCTTATCAGGAGTAATTAATTTTAATGAGCTTTAGAAAAACTTTAATATGAGCATATTAAGTCTATAAAAGATTAAATGAGCTTTAACAAATTAATACATTTTAATAAATTTTAATGTAAGGACATTAAAACTTATAAAAGATTGAATGAGTTTTAATGAACTTTAATAAGCTTTATTAAACTTTACTAAACTTTAATAACCTATTAAACTTTGATAAATATCAGTAAAAAGACAATATTACCCTTTTATGGTTAAACTCATTTTTAACTACCTATCCACAATTTGATGGTAAAATGTCATTTTGTATTTTTCATAGCTATAAATTTGAGGCAACATGGGAAATTACCTTCTAGGAGAAGAAAGGGGGATGAAATAGTATTGATTTTGGATGTTGGTTATTTTTGCAGCTGTTCGATTCTTTTATAGATTGTTTTGACATTATTTAGTTTAGCATAGTAGGAAAGTGGCTTTTCATCTCCCTAATTTATTTTATAAAATTGATAAAGTGTGATTTACTTTGTTTTTATATTGCCTTATTAAATATATTATAAAAATTAAGATCAAAACATTGAGTTATGTGATCTTATTAAGCACTGAGTTATGCCTTGAATGGGTTATTGGAAATGTTATTTGAAGTTAATGCCTAATTTAGATCGCTTGAAGTGTTTTTTTGCAATTTATAGAACATAGATGAGTGGAATTTAGGGGCTCTTTGGTGGAATGGAATGGATTCCATTCCATGAAAATTATAATTTCTAAGAGTTTATGTGACATGTACTTCTCATACTATCCTTACTTTTTTCATCATTATCTATATTTTAAATTATTATTTATTTATTTATTTTAATTTCATTTACTTTTTAACTAATGTCATCTATATTACTGATATCATTTTCATTCAAATTACATTTTATTCCATCCAGTCGAACAACCTCTTAAGCTTTGAATATGGGTTAACCATACTTTAGGCCCTTACCATTGGTATGAATATAATAGCATAGGTACCAATTTATTTTAAACCTCATTAGTTAGGGGAAATGGGTGATTCCTTTGACACCAAGGTTAGAGTACTTATAGCCTACTTAATTGATTTCCATCTAAGCATTACAAGGAATATAATGGTGTATAAACTAGTATATTTTCTAAACCCTCTCAACACAGCAAAAACAACGTGGCTCTAACTAGGATTAGAGTAGTTGTAATCTATTTGCTAAATCTAATTATCCATATTAGTTTATGTCATGTTTTTTTAAATAATATTTTTTTTGGATTTGTAATTATGCAACCCTAGCCATACTAAAACCAGGTTGGGTTCAACCTAACCCACTTACACCCTTAATTGTAACTTATTTAGTATTCATTATTTCTTATCTTTAACATTTTAAATATTGATGAGAAATAGTTTGGCACGTTGGTCGAAGTAAAACATGACCTTGATAGTAGATAAAAATTATTTTATTTAAAATTTCAATCTAGACTTATTTATGAAATTAATAATCATTTATATTATTTTAGTTATTATTGGATGGCCTAGAATTTTAGTTACTCTGATGCAACTCTATGCAAGCATTTTATGGAGCTGCCTTAAGAATTTTCTTCTATAATTTCCAGAATTATACCTAGTTTGATAATGAAAATGAATGGTCGAATGGTGTTCATTATATGTTTCTGTATTAATTTTAGAGATCTGATCATGGTGTTGGATTTTAGTCAAATGCCTCATCAGGAATAGGTATTGTTAACCATTGTAAACATACATTTTTGGAGTTGCAATGGAAGAAGATGCAACGCTACATGATATTTAAGATAGGTGAGAAGAAGTTGGTTTTTGAGAGAATGGGTGGCCTACCTGTGAGTTATGATTATTTCAGGGCTACTCTATGAGAATGGGTGGCCTATCTTTGAGTTATGATTATTTCATGGCTACTCTACCAGAAAATGACTGTCGATATTACATATCTGTTGAGAAAATGATTTCATGCCATCTATGATTTCAACTTCGTAACCTAAGAGAACTACCGGAAGAGCAAGATCTTCTTCATATCATGGTGAGTTATTACATATCACAAGATCTGCCCCCACCATTGTTATATAATGCAATGTGTAAGGTGGAACTAGGTGGTATGAGCTTTGAGGTGAGTACACTTTTCAAACTAAGCTATTATATGAAGTTGAGTAAAATTTTTGTATATATATGGATCTAGTAATTATTTGATCATAAACCATCTATTATTTTAAAGCTCATCCTCCATGCATGTTGCAGAGACCTCTATCTAGCTATAATATTCAACCATGACTGAAGTCTAACAAATGGTTCAGGCCCATAAACATGCTTTACTACAAGACAAATACCATCTAGGCCACCTCTAATCACTCTCCACTTGAAAAAAATCTCAAGGGGTAGCCAAGTTGCAAGCAATTATAAAAAAGGAGCATTCCCTCTTTAAAAAATAGAAAAAATAGTCTTGGAAAAGGAGTGGAGAAGTTGCTACAAGAAGCTCTCCCTTCTCTTCCGTCCAGCAAAGTCCATTTTCAGCAACATGGTGGTTAGAAAAGAGTTAGAATTCAGCTAGTTTTAATTGTCACTCACATTCCTCTTGAGCTTAAGTATCATTTTTGCATTGGAACCAGTCACCAATTGTTCATAATGCCTCTTCTATTCTAGATTTTTTGAGATAAAAGAATTGTATTGGTCCCAGTCAGGTGGTAGCTCAAGAGGTGGGGTGAATTGAGCTTTTGCAATTTTCTAGCCAAATGAAATAAAGTTTTGTAAATAAATATAACAAATCATACAATACACAGATAAGGATATTTTTATAGTGATTTGGCCTAACTTAGTACCTACTCCAGTTTCTCAGTCAGCCTTTCTTGTTGCACTCAGTTCCGCTTAACAGTACCTACTCCAGTTTCTCAGTTAGCCTTTCTTGTTGCACTCAGTTCCACTAAACACCTATTGGTTTCAAACTCACAAATAAACTTTTACACATTGGTTTCCAAACTCACCAATAAACTTTTACACATTGGTTTTCAAAGCTCACCAACAAACTTTTACATATTGGTTTTCAAAGCTCACCAACAAACTTATACAAGCAGCAAGTCTCACTAATTATTACACCAAACAAATGGTAAAATGACTTGTATAGGAAAATGCCCCTAGTTAGGCTGATTTGTACAAAAGATAAATGCAAGATCAATAAATGAATAAACAATTAAAAACTTGACATAAAACTCTAGAAGGTTGAAGATGTTTAAGGTTTGAGCTCAAATATGCAACTAGCAAGTTGGAGTTGAGAACTCTAGGAAGAAGAACTTGAATGGATGTAAATGCTCTGTAAGTGCTCATTTCTTATTTGATTAGCTTGAATTGTTCTATCTTGCTAATCTTGAACATCTTTTACTTCTCCTTTTATACTTGATTTGGAAATCTGTTTGTTGGAGAGTATAACAGTCATTAAATTTGAACGAATAGTCAAGATTTTTTGCCTGTTGAAATGTTCTCCTTGTCTCTCACTAATTGAAAACTATTTAGCAATGTTTGGAATGGGTAGTTGTGTTTGACATTAAGTGTTCAGACTTACATGATTCAAAAAACTTATGATAGATTGCACTCGACAATGTCTAAAAGCGAATCGATGTCCAGAATTGAATTGCCATGTCCAAAATTAAGATTTCGGACTTACTTGAACCATTCAACTTACAACATACTTCTTTCACTTATGTTCAAAAATGATTCGCCATATTTAGAATCGGATAGCCATGTCCAAAGTTAATATTTCAGACTTGGATTGACATGAATTACATTTGGTTGCATGACTAAGTTTTGGCTATGTTTAGAAATGAGTTGGCGATGTCCAGTGTTATGAATTTGAACTTAGTCCATGTTGATCCAAAGGATATAATTTTGATTATTACCAAAACTTGTATTCAGACTTGCTTTATGCAATTGGTATTATTTACATTAGAAAGCTTGGAATAAATATGTATATGCTTGAAATGTATGTATATTTGGTTCATTATTTATGAAAGCACATACACATGTTTGACATGAGTTTAAATGTATTACAAAAAGAAGAAATTGTCTTGATTCATATTATGTTCAACCTTGCTTATTATTTCAATATTTTGGATCATATGCCAATAAGTTTATAAAGATATCTTGTACATACATGAAAAATGAGAATATGATCCATACTAAATATATCTTGGTATATCACTTTATAATGGATCACATTCATATATGTTTGAAATATGTATGTTACAATGAGTTATTATTTGTGCAAGCATATTAAAATCTTAGAAATGAAGAAATTATCATGATGCACAATGCATTCAGTTTGATGTATCATATTGTAATTTGTTAGATCATTTATATATTTCTATTATTTGATAAAGGAGAAAATAGATGTGCTTTATAAAGTTATCATTCGTATATGTAAGAATGAAAATATGTTTGAATGGGTTTATTCTTTACAAAAACATGATTGATATTACCTATCCATGTTTTACAACTTATGTAAATCACATGTGGATGAATATATTTTAGTTTATGATGAAAAATATCAAAGTCTCAAAAGTTGCAAAGTGCAAATAGTTAAGTGCAGGACCGCAGCCGCCTGCAGATATTGCCTACAAATTTTAGATAGATGCCAAGTCCAAAAATCATGTCTGAAGCAACAGAGCCTACTGCCTGGCAAGTTCCCTACCACCTGTGCCTATCGCCTGGCATGCAGGCACTTGGACCAGTCGCCTGCGATATCGCCTATGGCTGGATAGCAAGGATGGTTTGGGAGTTCTACACAAATCTAACTACAGCTACTTGGACATATCGCCTGCCATATCACTTGGCACACAATTGAACGGCCCAACTACCTACGATATTGCCTGTGGATGTCCAACGATCAAAAGTTTGAATGTTGCAAGCGATGTAAATGCTTCCCAACTTTGTCCAACGGTCAAAATTATTGAAGATCTATAAAAGGAAAAGCATTAGATTGTTTCAAGGGTTAGAAGTGAGAAGAAGAAGCAAGAGATTGAGCTTCAATTTTCATTAAACAACTTACAATCCTAAGGTCAAGACTTAAACTTCCACACTCACAAAAGAGCTTTCATCATCCAATTTTTCAATCAAGGCCTACTTTTTCACAACACAAGGGAAGAACTTCTACATCAACAAGAGCACAATCTTTAGTCTTTCCCAATAATCAATAAGGATCTTGAGGGTTTTAAGTACCAAAGACAAATCAAATACAAGAAACCATTTTTCGAGTTTCCAAGTGCATTCACTCCAATAAGCTATCAACATTAAGAAGCTTCAAAGTTATATTATTTCCTACTTCAATGAGTTTGAATCACTGTAAAGTTTTTATTGTTTATCTTTTTATTATTGTGCTTTATTAGTGTGTACACCTTAGCCTAAATAGAAGCATTTTTCTATACATGTTGATTTGTAGAGTTGGAGTTGCTGGAGTTGTTGGTTAGCTCTTGAGAAACCATATTTTATAAGTTGGTGGTGAGCTCGAAAAAACCATCATTGTATGAGTTGTGGTAAACTTGTGAAAACCAATAGTGTGAGTTTCTGGTAAATTTGGTAAAACTAGTATATGAGTGTTCGATCGGGGACAAGAAAAATGAGGAAGAAATAACGTAAATGGAATGACATGACCGGAATTGGTCGCCTTTGGAAAATACCAAAGGATTTTCCACTA